>JAVTVY010017261.1:0-59860 GCA_036873755.1 Hanleya hanleyi | reverse complement strand
CCTAGGTTCATGAGAGCCAGTTTCTCTTGTACCTTACCATCGATAAGTCAGTATAGCCATCGACTGTCTGTATTGTAGCTATGCTGACTCGGTTCTGTGTTGTCTGCTAAGATGCGAAAGTCTACGGTAGAAACTTTTGGTCAACGTCCGGTTGCTCAAATTATCACCAGAACAAAGCACATCGTAACACAATGGGATATACTGTACCTCGATGCCAAAACTAGAAACATTCGTCCCATAAACACACATAAGCAACTAATCATGGCGCTGGTATCAACCATTGAGATATAAAAAATAATTGGCTGACTAACGAAATATTTCATTTGAAGCAACCCAGTACTATATTCTTGACGTGTTGAGTTTATTGGCGGACATTAATAGGATATCGATACGTGTAACGTATGGTGTTCTATTTGGGCCAAGTTTGCGTCGCGTGGCGACTTTTAGAAACTCGCCACTCGCCACGCGCCGTGGACCTCTCCGGCGCGCGGCGACTGGCGACTTTTTGCTATCTCTTAACCTGCAAAAACTCGCCAGTCGCCATCCGCCGTAAAACACGGCGAGTTTCGCTCTATCTCTTAACCTGGAAAAACTCGCCGCGCGCCACTCGCCGGATGAACCACGGCGCGCGGCGACTGGCGACTTTTGACTGTAGTGAAACTCGCCACTCGCCACGCGCCGTGGACCTCTCCGGCGCGCGGCGACTGGCGACTTTCTGCTATCTCTTAACCTGCAAAACTCGCCAGTCGCCACCCGCCGTAAAACACGGCGAGTTTCGCTCTATCTCTTAACCTGGAAAAACTCGCCGCGCGCCACTCGCCGGATGAACCACGGCGCGCGGCGACTGGCGACTTTTGACTTCTGGAATTCTCAGGACTTTTTCTCAAGTGCGCATGCCCGGGGAGCATCAATTATCGGAATATTTTGTTCGAAACATGCTGTCATTTAATTTAATTTTAAATCTCTTCCTCGTGCATAAATATACATAATTTCTAATGAATGAACTCTCCAGCTACATCTGATGCTATGTGACTAATTTTGAAGATGTAAGCTATCTGTAATAATTAATATAGTTGTTTTTTGAAACAAGTTTCTTTTTAATGCAATACGCATATAGGGCAATCTAATTTTGTCAAATGTGAAATTATTTCTTTATTAAAATACTCGTTAACCGTTTCTGTGCAGAACTTGCATACTCTCGTTATTATCTGCTGGTATATTTTAAAAAGTTGACACCAAGACAACATTTTCAATCGTTTTTTTAATCTTTTTTTTATATAAGTGCCTATATATATTTATAAAACAGCATATCGTTTTCAATTCAGAATGAATCGCTTTGAAATTGTTCTTTATTTAAGATACAATAAAGCACTCGACGCGGGAATTTTGTTTTACAAGATAAAAGCAACGTCAACTAATATGCTGTATGAAATATTAAGAAAGCGAATAGAGCGTCATCGTCATATTGATTAAAAAAGTAAGAAAAAATGCTAACATTTTCTCTGGATGATTGAATTTCTCTCTTCGTAAGTTTTATGTGAAAAACGGGCGATATCTTTGTATAAGAGATCCTTTATTGCTGTTTTAATCCATAGAGCGGCTCTTTGTTGGGTTGATATTTCCTGTATCACAAACCCTACAAACTATCAAGACCCTATTTTTAGAGATGAAAAGACGTATTTCTTTCAACAGTTTCCATAATTTTTTTACTTTCTCAAATTCGATGAGATCGCGACTGTGATTTATGATATTGCAACTGCATAATTGATGCTCCTCGGGCATGCGCACTTGAGAAAAAGTCCTGAGAATTCCAGAAGTCAAAAGTCGCCAGTCGCCGCGCGCCGTGGTTTGTCCGGCGAGTGGCGCGCGGCGAGTTTTTCCAGGTTAAGAGATAGAGCGAAACTCGCCGTGTTTTACGGCGCGTGGCGACTGGCGAGTTTTTGCAGGTTAAGAGATAGCAGAAAGTCGCCAGTCGCCGCGCGCCGGAGATGTCCACGGCGCGTGGCGAGTTTCACTACAGTCAAAAGTCGCCAGTCGCCGTGCGCCGTGGTTCATCCGGCGAGTGGCGCGCGGCGAGTTTTTCCAGGTTAAAAGATAGAGCGAAACTCGCCGTGTTTTACGAAGGGTGGCGACTGGCGAGTTTTTGCAGGTTAAGAGGTAGCAGAAAGTCGCCAGTCGCCGCGCGCCGGAGAGGTCCACGGCGCGTGGCGAGTGGCGAGTTTCTAAAAGTCGCCACGCGACGCAAACTTGGCCCAAATAGAACACCATAGTAACGTGCTTGCGGAGCAGATTTTTCTATGTCTGAGATGAAAAGAGGGTGAAGGAAGAATGAGGTAGAATTCCGTTGTCAATGAAAGCGTAACAAACTGGTGTTTTACCGTTCAAGGTGTGAGCAGTGCTGCATGATAGCTCTGTCCCCGGGCAGCTTATAAGACAGGGGAGAATTTGTAATCATTGGGCAACGTGAGGTAAAATCTAATCGACAGTTACTATGGACGATAGGGTAGTTTATCTTCCACGACATATCCTGTTTAAAATACATGTGTTAGTTTTAGATCGACGTTCCCATGTTACCAAGGTATGGAATTCATCAAAGAAACTCCCCCACACAGCTCACTAAGTTTAAACGGTAAATCTTTTAATCATTCGTCTTTAAATAGCACAAAATGTAGCACAGTATATCCAATCAGTTTATGTGAGGTGCTCGGGCCTCATGTATTTATCATACAAATACACGAATCCATCACAGCCAGAGTCCCGGTACTTGAGAATTTCCTAGAATCGTCATCTGGGCTTTTACGTAAAAGAGCAAAAAATATAGGTTTTATATATACAACACACTATTACCGTTTCTTTGAGTTATTACAGAATATACATAACGAGAAAAACAAATCTCGAGTATAGGCTACGCTGGTGGCCGACATGTTGAATTCGTCAATTTCTTTGATGGAAAATATCATGAGGCACGTAATTTGAAGACCCATGGTTCGTTCTATTACCCAAGCGATGAACAACCGTAAACAGACTCGATACTCCCAGGTAGTCAACAAATAACCTGGCAAAGGTTTTACGGCATACGCTACACGTGTCCACGGACGTCATATGGTATCTCTCACTGTTAGATATGCTGTTACAAATTGCAGAACTGTAAAACTAGTTATCGAGAATTCTACCCGCTGAGCCTTATATCTAGTGGAAATTGCATATACATTTGTAAATTCAGAAAATTTCTGGGATATCGTTTTTTTATTATACACGATATAGGCATACGGTCCGATTAATCGTGTAGGGGAATACTGGAACAAGATTCTGTCTTTATCGCATTGAGAGTGATACCGTCACGTTCAAAATATATTAACATTAGAAAATGTTGCATTGCTTGCGCATCGTACTCTATACGGCTAAAACACATAGCTACCGCATTTCGATCTTCGTAGCTGATTGAAGAAAACATGAGATGGGGCAATGTGCTTGCGCTGACTGAGTCGCTTATCAGTCAATGACAGGGCTCAGTTTAGGTTATCAATAATGTCTTCGAGCTCAGCCAATGAGCTCACTAGATACGGAGAAATGAAGTAACTCTCGGGAACAGTCACAATCAAAGCGTGACTGAGATACATCTTTTTTTTAGATGACGACTCTATAACGAATATTATGGATTAAGAATACTGATCAGCGATACGGATTTGATATTTTTGGAACATCATGATGTCTTGCCGGCATCATTGAACACTGTTGACCGCTTCTCTCTTGCAGGAAACAAGCCTATGTTTATGTATGCTATGATTGTCTTTTTGAATTTGGTGCTAATACTGTTATGTGGAAAATGGAATAGGTCTTTGGATTATGGACGCGGATATTCTCTAATGGACGACGGCTGGATTATGAATGACGGACTAGACGCTTGTAATAGGAAACCAAAGATCGGCTCTGATAGTAATCGAGCCCACATCGACACCAGGACAGAACAGGAGCTCTAACCATCAGGGTCACATCGCCTCCCACTACTTTGGAAATTGAGAGAAAAATCCGACTAATCACACCAAGAGATTTTAGGTTGATAAGAATATGCTCACTTCTAAGACACAAGGGCAGAACGATGTAACATCTTGGTCATGGTATTGCATGTACATGTACGAAGATTCACTGAGATCATTTACCCCAACCCAACAAACTTTCTGCGCTATCGCCGGAAGGACACAAAATTGAGAGCTGACACGCCGTGACTTTATAGTTTATAATATTAAGGTCAATTTGAGCCCATTTGCATAATGGATCATGAGTAAATTCAAAATGGCGTCCACATGGGGTGCCAGAAAATTTATGTTTTCGTCATTTTTCTTCAAAATTTCTGCTTTTCCGCGATGAAAAGTGGGCAAAAACTATTTTATTTCACATCGCATTAACATTTACTAATTTATCACGCAGTTTTTGTGGAGAAACTGCATAAAGGAAAAATTCGAAAAATCTGACCGAAAATCGACCCAAAAATGCCGTTTTTGCAAAGGACGTCACTGTGACGTCATCAAAGTGATAATAATTGGGGGGGGGGGGCGAGATGGCCCCTCCTCAGGCCTGGACAGGTCCCCAAAATCCCAGGCCAGATAGGGTTAAACCTACCAAGCCAACGTTCTACACTATAACCGAAACGACAAAATATGTACAGGTGATACTCCATGACCATGGCTCTATCTAATTGGGGTCATTCTGGTCATATTCGCATAACCCTTTCAACAGAGAATCATGGGTAAATGAAACATGGCGGTCATGCAGGAGCGTGTAAATAAAAAGTTTAATTTTCGTTATTTTCAACCCAGTCTGTGTACGCCTAGTAAGCCCAGGTCTGATAGGCTTCAATCACAGAATACGATGATAAAATCCGATTATATTTGTGAACACGCTTCATAAAATAATCGAATATGAGATGTGTTTTTGTCGTTCATATAATCCTTTGGATAAAAATATTTACCTGTATCACCACAGTGCATAACATAGCATATCTGTGCCAGCCCGTGCTCGCAAAATATAGGACTTTTTCTGATGAGTTTAACATATGGGTAATGATGTAATGTTATAACTCCGAAGAATGACAGGCATTACATGTACATGTGCTTATATTATTCCCACATAGGATGTGCGAAAAGTTGATATAGTTCCAATGTATATATAGCCCTCGAGTATATAAAGGAAAACTATCGATGAACGATACCATCGGTGCACACCACCAGCTGGATGATATTCTATCTGCAGAGGGTCACTTCAGGAGAGTGATCTGCATGGAATACATTATTTCTGAAAATAAGTCAATCACATACACTGAAGCAAACTGGGAATGATGTCCTCTTCACCTCACTTAAAATGTGAAGTCAATGCACATCGTAGGGAGTATGTGAAGTCAATGCACATCGTAGGGAGTATGTGAAGTCAATGCACATCGTAGGGAGTATGTGAAGTCAATGCACATCGTAGGGAGTTTTTCAAATTACGGAATAAAATATTTCTTTGGTTTCAAAATGTAAGACAAACGAAACGTGTTAAAATCTGTGCAAATTGTGAAAAAAAAACACAAAGAAAAAGTCTACCCATTCCTCAGAAACAATATTCAGAAATATTTTTGCGTCAACAAGGTTTATACACATACTAAAATGTTCGCACATTGAGATATGTATGGCCTCTGTGTGCAAATATTATTTCTAAGCAGCTATCTTCGAATAACCATTCGTCTTGATCTAGAACCTGGTGGAGACAACAAGATTTACTGTATTTAGCGTTGGCAACTTGTTATCCGACTGACAAACATCTTTATCAGCAGGTGCAGACGATACAAGAATTTTGAACGCCTCCGTCGATCGTGGAAGTGGCGATGATAAATACGAAACTGCGGCAGTATTCCGTTTTGACCACATTGCTGAAGACAGATTCCTACGCGCTTGAACTGAAGTTCGCCACAACACTACAAAGATGCCGACATGACAAATGATTACTGACAGTATTTACTATTCAACATGTTTAACTCACTCCATATTCCCCATTTTGTAACATAATACTGTGAAAAGTAAAGTTGAACCGAAATGTCTAAGATCGGGTCGTATACTAATCCGCCGCTTGTAAGCTCGCGCATGAATTTGTTTGAGCAGATGACAAATTGCACAGCATTTATTTGTTTAAATATCTCAGGAAGTCGGTTCATTCTGTATCATTTTTCATATCGGGATGCACAAAATATTGTTTTCTTTACCCTCTGTACCTTGGCTTTCTTTCGCTGACATGTATACAGAGCTAGTACACTTATGAACTAAAAGCTCTCCTTTCAGGCATGACATCAGGTTTTTGTCGAAAACCCAATGTGGTATTTCTTGATTCAGGTACACCCTCAAAACAAACAGGTTCACTCAAATACGCGGCTTCTCCTCAGAACCAGGTTTTATTTCTTACGTTTCTGTGAGACGGAACAATGATGTCCAGATTTTAAGTGCCCTGTTCACCCTACTGGTGCGACAAGGACATACACTTGAACTGGTCGTTCATAAACATTGCGGGTCGATCTATATCCCCAAAGAAAAAAAAAACGCATCTTAATCATGTTAATTGTGAGGGAAAATTATATGAACATCGCCTTATTTATGTTCATCGTTTGTGGAGTGGTGTACCAGAATAATATACGGTACATATATAGCGCTAAGCCACCTTTAAAAAAAGTTGGCGAAAGAGTAATGTAACAAACACTTGATAGGCAGAAATATGCCAGGAAAGATGATCAAAAGTGTGTGGAAAAGATTATCAAGCCACCAACGGTGGGTGTGTGAAAATGAGGTATGCCGCACGGTCACGAACGCGTCTGACATCATTTAACTTGTAGGTATAACTCGCTTGCTTCTTTACTCGTGACATTTTAGGCAAACAAACGCCGTCAATGCTAAGGAAAACAGAAAACTATTTTAGACTCTTATCTGTGTCAGTTCTCAAAACATATAATGTGTCTGTCGGTAAATAAACTCATGTGCAGAGTTCGTAGGCTCTATATGTACGTGATGAAGAACCACAGATTTTGAAATGGGGGAGTATGATTTAACGTCGCTTTCAACAATATCAGTCACCTCTTACGAAAAGCTGTCTGGGGAGCTGAGGCCTTTAATTCTATGGCCTGGGATGTGCACAGCGACACCAGAGGTCAACCCCTTGGAACGGGGTGTGCACAAAGACACCAGAGGTAAATTTCTGGAATTCCCACAGAGCAACCTATACTGGACTGTAGAAGGCTACATCGATGGTTCCCTCTACTTCCGTGAACATAACTGATTTGGTCAATACAACCATACACACTTGTAATTAAATCTCACTCAACCTCTATCTGAAAGTGAAAATATCCTTGATGTGATAGCAAGTTTTTTCCTTTAAGGATACAACCGAGCGTGCGATTGAGCCTTTCTTCTGCTGCATCATATGGGACATGAGAATTCACTACTGCGGCCGTAAACTGAATTATGCGAGAGCTAGGTGAATTCTCGGCAATTTTGCGACTGATCGAAATAGGGTGAATATCGGCTGCATAAGGTTGTTTGGGATTTTAAATGTAACACGTACTACCCGGTTTAATTTATACGCATTTACTAACAGCTTGCTCTGGAGTATTTTTCTTGTTAACGAAACCGCCCTGTTCGTCAGAAATATGTCAAAATATTTTGAACATCGGCTCCCTACTAACTTCAAAACTGACACTGGTATGGCTCAAAACCGAATATTATTCTAAACACAGATCAAAACAGTATCACGGTATTGAAAACGTGTGCATTTATCAATAAAGGAATGTCGAACATCTTATTTTACAGCGATGGACCAACGGGCATACGTCTTCGTTTGTCAATGGAAGGTGCATCTATAACATGATGAGAGAGCCTGGGTATAGTGAATATCCCAGGGTGCTCCTTCAGCATGTCACAAAACAAAGGAGAAGAATAGAGTTTCTAGGTACAACAAGGAGTATAGACGGGTGGCTTTTCAGTAATACAAAGGCAGGAGTATTAGAAACTCATACAAATGACAGACCAAACCCAAGAATGCCGAATGTACTTTAAAGGCAAACAAAGTTCTCGAAATGGCCTAGGTCGAAAATGAAATTTTACCTCTATGTTACATTCAGATGTGTAGAAAAGATGTGGATTGGTACATGTAAATGAGCTATTCTGCGACCCAGAATGAAACATATGCAAATGTAGTGAATGATAACAGCATCTAGATATACAAAAGGCAGATCTCCGTACACAGATTGAATGACCGGGAGATGTAGAGTTAGTATTATATTCCATCTGGATGAGTGACATATGGAACAACAGACTGCGGGTCATCAGTCACGTGTAGTTAATTGTCCATAAACACATCCCGTAGAATATCAATACGGGCCGTAATACGAGTCAATTTGTGTCTATTGTTGTAACATTATTCCGCCCCTAAAGCAGGTTTATCCGCGGTATGGAAAAACAATCACTGCCATTTCAACAACTCCAGATGTGACTGGATGGATATCTATGTACATGTATAATAGGGGTCATGTAACATATACCATACATTTGCAGGCTTGTGTATCATCATCTGCACCTTTTGTACAATACGTTGCTGAACAATTCAACCGAAAGGCATTTCATTCAAACTGATTGTCATTGACTCCCTGTGTGAGTGAGTAGGATTTAACGTCGTTTTCAACAATGTTTCAGTCATATCGCAACGAACCAACTGTAGACTCAAATATGTTGCGTTGCTGTTGCTCCAAAGAAGCAAATCTTTGAAGCAACATGGAACCAGACATCCGCCATCCGCCTTATAAAATACCGAGGACAGTACAGAAGACACAGACAGAACGCTTACATTAGTGCAATTACAGTGCTAGATCACATTATCAAGTTCCTGCCGCTTCTCAGCAAAATGCATTGAGGCAGCAGGAACCCGTGCCCACCAGACAACCACCAACCACCAACGGCTGTACAAAGCTCTCCTGTGCAAACCAGATACTGCAACATTCACCACCACTTCAAAAGCCTAGCAACCACGATGCATATGGATCAACGGTCAAAGGTTATTCTAACCACAACTGCCGAAAAGCGTCAAAATTCTGAGATAATTCCATGTAAAAATGGTGGACTCCACCTATGTCTGTATTCAAAAGAAGGGGATGTAACTCATGTACATAGTTATTGGTTGTAAAAAGCGTCTCTGTCCAAATAGATTTCCATGGTGTTGGTGAACAGGAGAACTGAAGGAGAGTAGTGATGTAGAGAATCCCCCAATAATATGAGCGTGTACACGTTAGTTTGATGTGGAGTATTCTGTGAATGAACAATAATATGAGCGTGTACACGTTAGTTTGATGTGGAGTATTCTGTGAATGAACAATAATATGAGCGTGTACACGTTAGTTTGATGTGGAGTATTCTGTGAATGAACAATAATATGAGCGTGTACACGTTAGTTTGATGTGGAGTATTCTGTGAATGAACAATAATATGAGCGTGTACACGTTAGTTTGATGTGGAGTATTCTGTGAATGAACAACATCATTGATGTGCATGAAACAAGGTGGGGCACTGGTTGGTCGTTATTCATCCCTGAAAGAACTGAATGATGTCATGAATATTTTAATTCTTTCTAGAATATTTGGCAAAGTAAAATACATATGTGTGCTTGAATAATGTTTGGAAAGAGCAGCATTCTGGCAGCTTTTTGTCGGGTACCCCATGCGCTAATTCGGCATTTTGATTTTCTGCGGAGTGATTGTCTGTAAGGCGGGCCACCCCATTCGTGTGCTTATTTCCGCGGTAAATTTGACAGGACAAATTGATCTTTCCAGCAAGGTAGGCCATTTGTTGCCGCGAAATAGTGGGAATAGAATTACGAAAGTTTAATGATTCACACTTGTACAAAGATGAGACACCAAATATGCTGGACACCCGTAAAGTAGCAGTGACACCATTCGACCATCTCGGATCGATAATTGCGAGATATGAAACCAAAAGTATGATATATGGAAGGCAAACACCGCCAAAAATACAACAGTGAAACAAATAAGCTTGAGTCAAATGATTAACGTTCATTTGACAAACGAACAACGTACAGGCAAACAATTAACGTTCGTTTACCAAACAATTAACGTTTATTTGGCAGACGATTAACGTACAGTCAAACGAACATCAGACAGTCAAACGATTAACGCACGGTCAAACAAACATCAGACAGTCAAACGATTAACGTACAGTCAAACGAACAACAGACAGTCAAACGATTAACGTACAGTGAAATGAACATCAGACAACAGAGGGCGTCACAGTGAGGGGAGACAATTTGGATGGTCGTCTCGACTAAGAGAGTGGAGGTCAACAGGTCCCCATCTACGAACAGAACGTCCACTAGCAGAACGTCCATCACCAGGACGGTTTGGGGCTATATAAAAATGCGGATTACAATGGCCACATCGGGTACAGACTGCGGACCTCTATTTCTAACGGCCACAGGTTCCAGAAATCGAACCACGATCATGATATCTGAATCTAGGACAAAAGCAGCAGTGGACAAAAGCCCCAGGTACAAAAGCGCCGCGTACAAAAGCCACAGAGGCTAAAGCTCTAGCGGACAGAAGTCCCAAACCAATTAATTAAAAACCAATAAATCGAATAGCGCGATCGGGCTATTGTACCATAATGTACCATAAATACCGGGCTATTTAAGCGCCGTTTCCAATTATCGTTCGCGAATGAATCGTTTATTTCGTCAAATTTTCTCGAAGTCGCGATTTTCCAAGGTGTGAGGGAATGGTTTTTTTTCTTCAAAATAAACGATTCATTCGCGATCGCTGTTCGAATGTTTTTTTATGTTTTGTTGGCAATCGTTTTTCAATCGAGAAAATTCTCGCGAATAAAACGCGATATCGCGATTCAATCGTTTTTTAATCGAGAAAATATAAGCGATTAAAAAAAAACGATTGAGGATTATAGCCGAAAGTAGTACGGTAAGGTTCAGCCTGACTGACCCGCATACACGTTCGAGTTTCTGTATCATAAACACTTCAGTCAGACTATATAAAGTTCGATTATTTTTTCTTCTTCCTTTTCCATTCTTCTTTGCCTTGTGTAAAACTATAGCGTGTTTCAGTTCAGTTGGCGGTTATATAGATACGATGGGGATATTACATAGGAATAATGGTTATGCATATAATTATAACTATAATTATTATATAATTATATTTACATATATTTTGTACGGGACACAGGCCCGGATATGGTCAGATTGAGTCATTTGCACTTGCAATTTCGTGTATTATTTTGAGTATTTCTGTGTTTTAAAGCTGGTATTATTCCAGATTTCTGTTCGCGTGGTTTTTTTGTCCTACGATCACCATTTTCCTTGTGTAGATAGATGGCGCTGTATTGAATATAACATTGTCATACGGGGCTTTTGAGGCTTCGAAAGCACGTAATTATTAATATACAGCGCGGGTTATTTGTAAAACTTTTCACAACTGTCATTATTTCTTTGCTTGTTTGTTTGGTTGTGTGAATTAATCTTTTCTGGCGCTCTCTGGGTGGGAGTCTTGTTGTGTGGCTCCCTAAGTGGGAGTCTATAAGTGCAAAACTCCACAGTTGCCTAACTTGTGGGATATTTGATGGTAGATCAATACGTATATTTTCAATAAATTGTGAAAATTAATAAATACAAAGGGTAAATATATATATAAAAGAAATGATTCAAAGAAAATAATGATATTGATTATTTTTCACAATTTGATGAACATACACGTATTCATTCACCATCAAATATCCCACAAGTCTGGTAATTGCAGTATGGAAAACACTGAAAGTGGGCTGAACGCGGTTTGCTTGGCAAGATGATCAATGTCTCGCATTTGGCTAAAAAGGAAACCTTGACCATGCGAAGATGTGTTTCAAAAGCCCTGTATAATTCAGGTCGCGTGACTTGGTTGCTGAAGAATCAAACAACGCCCATCACCGCGTATGATACTATATGTGAAATGACTGCTTATTCAATAAAATATGAATATAAAACGTCTTTGTATGTCCGGCAGATTTTCAAATCCCACATTTAAATCTTTACTTTTGCGAAGAAAAAAAAAACGAAATCTTTAACCGATGATCGTCCTCGGACGAGAATTTTTTTTGGTTAATCCAGTAAGAGATGAAATTATATAATATTCAGTTGGTTTCTGGCTTGAGCTTCCCTTTGGAATCATTCATAGTTCATTTATCAAAATGTAAAATTAAAATATGCGAATCCAACCGTTATATGCGATTCAATCACCATTGTGATATATATTTGATATAAATATGAAATCACTGCCGCGAATATTCTTATAATAAATAAAATTAACTTGATGGTGATTTTTTTAACTTATTCACATCTCAATAGTTTAAAAACTGTATCAAAACATGAATGTATACCCTTTCCTAATGTATGTTTTACTATAACAAAATATACATATTTAATTACACTATTTTTCACCTTAATTAACCTAGAAATTCTCGGCTGGAGGGCTAAGCTGTTCTGGGTTATCCACCATGTGCCCATTCACACCTCTATCAAGTCTGTGCCGTAATCATTCTGATAATGCAATCAACGACGAACTCAAATCCACTCATGACCTTATTAAATAAACATGTAATGTTGTCATTTACGCCGCGCCAGAGTAAATCTGAGCGCGGAAGTCACAGGAAGCATGGTACAGGTATGTGTATAGATATTTCCAGCATACGCCCTACTTCGGCTTGTAGGAGACTATAGATCGTGAATCATATATATTATCCGGTTATCTTACGCATTTATACAGTATAGTAATATAGGTTTTCCATCAACAAATCCGCAACCAGCATTAAATGTAGTTCCCAGTTCGCGGATAGAGCGGCGTACGACGGCAACACGGCCTATGTGTCAGATATCACTCCGCCTCACGATTCTCTCGCACCTTGAAAAAAACGATTCTCTCGCGATTGAAGATTCGCGATCAAGAACGGATCGCGCATGGGTAAACGATTCAAAAACGATATCGCGAGAGAATGGTTTTTTGCAGAAAAGGTTCAATCGTTTTTTCTCATTTTTTTCTCGATATCCTCGCGATTTATTCACGAATGATCGTTTTTCAATCGAGAAAATTGAAGAAAAATCGCGACTGAAGAAAAAACGAATAATGGAAACGATCCCTTAGGCACTACAAGAAGTGAGTGAGTGAGTAGGATTTAACGTCGTTTTCAACATTGTTTCAGTCATATCACGACGGTGCCTACATGTGCCAGAACACGAGAGTGTCCACAGTTCCTATTATTCTGGACACTGATCAGCCCAGCCAGTACAGCACCCGGTCACCCATCCAAGTATTGACCGAGCTCAACGCTGCTTAACTTCGGTGATCTGACGAGAACCGGTGTACCCAACGTGATGTGCCGTACCTCGGCACTACAAAAAAATGTATATACGCGTACCATTTAATTATCCAAATAGAACCGATCGCGCTATTCGACCCTTACGGCATGCACTGCCTCTTATTTTTTATCGATTATTAGGTATCACTTCGATGAAAAAAAAAGTGGTTATTAATCAGTAACAAAAAAACAAACAAAAACACCCGGCTGAATAGAGCGATTTGAGCTATTCGTCCTTTTGCAGAACTGACGACAGCGCGCTCAGTGGACTCTACACACATGTGCGCATTGCAACAGTCAACCAATTATGACAGTTTTGAGAAAGAAAATTATGGTAATACTCCAATTATATGGGGTGGACGGCCACAGGTTTTATAGCTCCAACAATAACGTCACATTTATACCAACTTTTTCCGTGTTTTTTTTTTTGGTGTGTTTCCAATGAATATTATGTACCATAGAATCAATATTCATCGACTACCGAATCGGAATAACATACTCTCTGAAAAAAAGTTCAGTGAAATTTCACTCAAGTAAGAGTGGAAATTCATCCCATTCAAAACTTGAGTGAAATTTTCACTCAACTTGAGTTACTTTTCACTCAACTTTTCACTCAACTTGAGTTACTTTTCACTCAACTTTTCACTCAACTTGAGTTACTTTTCACTCAACTTGAGTTAAATGCACTCAACTTGAGTGACATTCACTCAAGCATAAGAGTGGAAATTCATCCCACTTAAGTTAGGTGAACTCAAGTTGTTTGTTGTTGAGTTGAGTAAAAAGTAACTCAAGTTGAGTAAAAAGTAACTTAAGTTTGAGTGAACAGGTACATTTCACTCAAACTTGAGTGGAACAGTTCACTCAAGTTTTTTTAGAGAGTAGTTGTTTCAGAACCTAAAGTCGCGCAGAGTTCATCTGACTCAAAAAGATATCAACAGCACAATTGTCTTCTAGTTAAATGACTGTATATTGTTAATACTCATCATTGAGCCCCAGCTGACAAAAGCCCCAAATTCAAATATATATATTTAACCACTCTTGTTTGAAACGTACCGTTTAAAATGCTTCATTTAGAATTGTTTACGAGTTCCATCTACCGATACTTAGAAGTGGCAATGTGTGAATAAATGATTTTAATAGTTGGTTATATCTCTGTTGAGTTAATTGTTGGGATAGCCTGAATTTTCTAAAAAGGAAATATAAAATATATGAACAGAACAGTTCTCTTCTAGTTAAATGACTGTTTCTCTGCCTCCCTCCTCCCTTAAATATTTTC
This sequence comes from Hanleya hanleyi, assembly GCA_036873755.1. Lineage (NCBI taxonomy): Eukaryota > Metazoa > Mollusca > Polyplacophora > Lepidopleurida > Hanleyidae > Hanleya > Hanleya hanleyi. Next base: position 45,166 of record JAVTVY010017261.1, on the reverse strand, counting down.
TTTACCCTTGAGCTAGGAGCTGAAACGTCCCACACTATACCCTTGAGTCAAGCTCTATCAAAAATGTAAAACTATCCAAAATGGCCGATGTCATGACGTCACAGTGACGTCATTTTCAAAAAAGACATTTTTTGGTCGACTTTTCGGTCAGATTTTTCGATTAATTTTATCTTTGCTATTTCTCGGCAAAACTGCATGATAAATAGGTAAGTAATAGTCTAATGTGAAATAAAATAGTTTTTGTCCACTTTTCCTCATAGAAAAGTAGAAATTTGGAACAAAAATGACGAAAACATTACTTTCTTGGCATATCCCACATGGTCGCCATTTTGAATTTACCCATGATAGTCTGTTCGGAGGGTCATGCAATAGGATCAAAATGACCCCAACAAACAAAGTCACAGAGTGTCAGCTGTCAAGTATTTGGCGTTCCAGAAATAGGATAGAAAGTTTGGTAGGGGGGCTATAATTGCCCCCCCCCCCCACCACCCGACCGATAATCAACCATTCTTTCCAATCAAAAATTCAAATTCGAATATCCTTATTACAACCATAATCTTACGACCAAGGGACATTATTTAGCCTGTCTTGCTTTGAAAAAATGTTGTTACTCATTTTTTTTTTTTAGAAACGTTCAAATATATCGAATTTAAAAAAATAATGGCGGATGAAACTACATGTACACATGTATCCAAGTCCAGTTGTTTTTATGCTATTAGTGTGCAATCGACATCTGAATCGCATTTTTCAGAACATGTTGTGAGCATTGTCAATTCGCAGCATCTTGCTTGTCACAAAACAATTTCGGACCAAGATTTTTTTCTCTCACGTTCGTGAAGTTAGACCGCGGTTCGCAGTTCGTTATTCGGGACCAGTCATTCAGCGACTCATCATAACAGCGCCCCTAGCAGCGCCCCCTGGCGTCAGATTTGGGATATGAATATGCAAAAATATAGAGCATGACATTCTCTCTTACTATAAAAAGATTGGAGTTTAAAGTACTCATAATAAAAAAAAATACAGATTTCCATATCTGAGGAAATAATTGCTGGTCTCCTCGAATAATGAAATGCGAACTGCGAACCGCGGTCTAACTTTACAAACGTTTTTCTCTCTCAAAATATACAGGTAGATAGAAAGTTATTTTTCATTAACTAGATATGAAATATGGTAAGATATAATTTGATCAATACATTATTTGCAGAACTGGATAGCTGGAAATTATTTCAAAGAGGTGATTATGAAAGCCTTTGTGAACATCAGTTAAGTTATTATTCGTCAAAACTAAAATTTGACAGAAGCGTTTTTAACTGAATCTATAGCACAACAGTCTGAATAACACATGTATCAATTTCAGAATATTTGTTTATTTCAAGAAGTTGTTAGATTAACTGCCTGGCCAAGCATCGCAGCTGCTTGGTTCAGGAGACGAACCGCATCGCTGATGTGCCATTTTTCTATATTTGGCGCTCTTTTTTCACATAAACTTTTATGCCGAATGGTGGCACCGTCTGTTCGTTAATCGTTTGATTGTCTGATGTTTGTTTGACTGTACGTTAATCGTTTGACTGTCTGATGTTCGTTTGACTGTACGTTAATCGTTTGACTGTCTGATGTTCGTTTGACTGTACGTTAATCGTTTGACTGTCTGATGTTCGTTTGACTGTGCGTTGTTCGTTTGGTAAGCGAACGTTAATCGTCTGTCAAATGAACGTTAATTGTTTGATAAACGAACGTTAATTGTTTGCCTGTTCGTTGTTCGGTTGTCAAATGAACGTTAATCGTTTGACTCAAGCTTATTTCTTTCACTGTTGTATTTTTGGCGGCGTTTGCCTTCCATAATGATATTTGAGATATGGGAATTATTATACATGTATAACTAAGCGCCATCGGTAGGCCTGTAAGAAAGCATATCCAGGGCAGTGTGGAAGAACGGCCGGATTATATTATACAGCATGGTCTGCGTGACCGAGTACTTCAGGTTATATTATACAGCATGATCTGCGTGACCGAGTACTTCATACCACCATAAAGATACCAAGTAAACAATAAATCTCCATCACAATCTGATTATAACTATTCATGTGAACAATTTTGGTACGCATGAACAAAGAAGCCCGGTTAATTAAATAAGAAAGAAAAAAAGAATGAGGGTTTAGTTGACTGCAGAAAAGCACCATCGTATTCATTTTCACCGACACTTGATTCGTTGTTTCATTCCCGTGGGCCTAAAACAGTTAGTTGTTTAACAAGTTTAAATGGGATTATTAGCCTTGTACGCCAGCTGTTTGCAAACTTATAAATTTGAACAAAACTTCCCAGGTCAGCAATGTGTCAACAAGAGTTTGAAGAAGCTTTCCAGGGTGCGATGAAAGCGTTTGGTGCGCGTTATTGAAAAAGGACAAGCAAAACGTTCGGCAAAAATAAAGAGCCGATCTTCGCTATTCTCACAAGTGTTTGTCCAGTAGCTTATTGCACACTGCTAGTGTAGCAGTTTTTCGATGACAAGTTCGACGCAGAGAATTACATTCACCACGGTTTGTTTGCATAAGGAATTCCGATGAGGTTTTCAATATTTAATCAGACGGAGACGCGAGAGATTGCACAAAGGCCTGTTTGCGGTCGACCAAGACCGTATACTTCGGAATTCTAACGCTGAATATCGACAGAAAGTACAGCGCATGATACGACTGGTGGAATATCTGTTTGAAAGGACGTGGAAAGACTAAAACACAGAATATCACACATAAATCAGACAGGCGTCAGTCTTCTATATCGAAATCCCTATTCCTTCCATTCAGTTTTGACTGTATACTTTCATGTTACAATATGTGCTATTTGGAGAACATAAAATAAAATCATTTGTTTCAGCTGTTTCCTTAAACTCTTCTCGATCCATTCATACAACAGTTCGAGGAGCACAGTGAGCTACACGGCTTGACACAAATAGGTCATTTCCTATTCAGCCATTCTTGTTTCAGACAACGAAAGAGAACGAGATGAAAGCAAGCCATTACGTGAGAATAAAATCACGAACTATACCCACAGTCGTGTCACAAAACTGCTTGATACAATCCATGATCAAAGCATAACATAGACGAGAAAGGTAATTGCCCATGATATATAACCATGTTCTCGTTGTTCCAGTGAAATAGTCTCCATTACCTTCACTGCACATACTGTAATTACAAAACCATTATACAATGCGCATGCTATCAAGCGGAACTTATTGAAATAAAGACCAAGTGTCCAGTGTTAAAGACCAAGTGCCCAGTGTTCAAGATCAAGTGTCCAGTGTTAAAGACCAAGTGTCCAGTGTTAAAGACCAAGTGCCCAGTGTTCAAGATCAAGTGTCCAGCGTTAAAGACCAAGTGTCCAGTGTTAAAGACCAAGTGTCCAGTGTTAAAGACCAAGTGTCCAGCGTTAAAGACCAAGTGTCCAGTGTTAAAGACCAAGTGTCCAGCGTTAAAGATCAAGTGTCCAGCGTTAAAGACCAAGTGTCCAGCGTTAAAGACCAAATGTCCAGTGTTAAAGACCAAGTGTCCAGTGTTAAAGACCAAGTGTCCAGCGTTAAAGACCAAGTGTCCAGTGTTAAAGACCAAGTGTCCAGTGTTAAAGACCAAGTGTCCAGTGTTAAAGACCAAGTGTCCAGTGTTAAAGACCAAGTGTCCAGTGTTAGAGACCAAGTGCCCAGTGTTAAATACCAAGTGTTCACTGTTACAGACCAAGTGTCCAGTGGTAAAGACCAAGTGTCCAGTGGTACAGACAACATGATGTTCATAACGCTCACATTCATCATCGCTCAGTCATATATAGTTTCCGCTCAATCATATACTTCTGTATCACTCCAGCTCCGACTCCTACCCAGTCGTACAAACTTCCAGCTCAGTCAAATGCTTTCTGCTCAGCTGCATGTTTTTTAGGCATTCATTTATACTTGAGTCAAGATTTTAGCGCCGAGTCACTGGGGCTTTGATTTTTCCTTATTTCAAAATGATAGTCCCTAAATACCTGAAATTTAACATGGAGGAGATGGGAAAGAGATTCCCTATTTTCAGCAATACCCTGAAAACTATGGAAATGAGACTTCCTGTTTAAATATCCTAGCTGGTTCTTATATAAGTCCTAGTCGTATACTTCAATCTTAGTTGAACAAACTTCAAGCTCAGCGTGCTGTACTGGATGGGCTGATCAGTGTCCAGGATAATAGGAACTGTGGACACTCCCGTGTTATGGCACATGTAGACATTGTCGTGACTGAAAAAAATGTTGAAAACGACGTTAAATCCTACTCACTCATCTACACTGTCAGAATTTTGGGGTATAGACGTCACGTACCCAATATAGTTGGGTCAAAAAGACACAAAATGTTTGTATCAAAATGGAATTTGGCTCAAACTCTTTGGGTACGTCACGCCGTTTATACCCCAAAATATCTGACCAATCTGAAAAATCCTTCTGACATCCTTCTGACAGTTATACGTCAAGCTCAGTTAGCAAATATGTCCCGGTCCTGTTGATCCCGCAGGCTCGAAGTGGATATTCCTGACAGTGATATAGGGCAAATAGGTAACTTTATAATACTTCAATGAGCTTCAATTTGACAAACAATAACCAAAAAATGCCAACAAGCTGCTATATAAATGGTATGTCAGTGGTACCGTCTCATAGTCCATAATACGACACACGACGTGCCCATTCGGGGGTTTCATTTAATACCTTTCGCTTTCCGGAAATCACCAGATATATCCCACAAAACAGACATATAGGCAAATGATAATTCATATCCAATTGAGAATAAACATGAGGCACCAGAGGTACTACAACCCCTCAGCCCCTTAAAAGTTCAGCCCAAGTAACACCCCTCAGCCCCTTAACAGTCCAGCCCAAGCAACATCTTGTGGCATGCTATATACATACCATATTTGAAAAGAATTCGATGAAAGGTTCTCAAGTTATTGCACGGAAATGCATATAGGGTTTCACCACCAGGTGGGGGCCACCTATTGGCGAAAGTGGTCGAATTGCAATCCTAGACGACATCTCATGGCATGGTATATGCATCCCAAATTTGACAAGAATCTGCTGAACGGTGCTCAAGTTATTGCCTGGAAATGAATTTCAGACGGGCAAAAAGATGGATGCACTGGCACACAGACGGACGGACGGACGTTTGGACAATCACAATTCAGTATATCCTCTACTATGTATGGAGGTGTAAATTGGTAAAGTTGTGATGTTATTGCCCTGTATACTATAAACGCAGATCCATAAGGTTCACTGTTGATAGTGGCCCAAATGGATACCAAACTACTATTTATAAGTGTTCCCAAGACGTGGAAATTTCACGAATTACAACTGAAGCATAATTAAAGTCAACCGAGTAACTCGTAAATGGTACTCCACAAGCAGAAACAGTGGTGAAGACTTACATTGTAGATTTAAACTTGCACTGCATGTTCATTTTCCAGTACATTATACAACTCAATTCACTATGTGGTTATCTCCCCTGTCCATCTCCAGAAAAATTGCTTTGGTGCATGTAATATGTAGATTTATGAGATCAGGTAGAACGCGTGCAACATTCCATGAATAATTTGGAAATAGAAAGGAAAGAAAACATTTCTGAATACAGGAAAATTATTATGTAAATGATTTGACCACCACTAGATTTTAGAAACTTACCACAAGAAGGCCCACAATACATAATGTCGAAATTAAACCATGATACAGATGGACAGAAAAGTGAAGGGACAGACATGCAAAAGGCACATCTACAGATTAATTCTATGTTGGACAGAAGTTTCGTCGACCTGCCTCAAGTCCGGGGAAAAGAGGACGGACAGACGGTAGGACGGACGGACGGGGTGACAACAATACCCCTTACCCCAATCGGGCGGCTGAGGGGTAAAAATAAATGTAGATGATCACTCAAAACTGTCATCAACAGCTAAAATTTCAGCTATCTGACGGAAAAACAAAAATTTACTCTTGGCTGTCAGCCTTCCTACATTTTAGATTTGAGGTTTTCCCCTATCTCTTAACACGCGATTTTGACACTTATCTCTATTGCCAGAAATCGGCATGGTGAAGAGTCCATTTATTTGCTAATGCAATCAGTAACGCATGCAGTAAACATATAAGCAAAGAAATTGAAAGTTCACCATGTTAACTTTTTGCTAAGACAGCATGCTGAGTGCACATTTTGACTGAACCCTAAAATCTTATTGAAATCCATGTTATTTCTTAGATTCTCTCATTGAAACAAAGATGATTTTGCTCTTTTACAAGTAATACTATAATAATATAAGACTGTTATATGGGGCCACAAGTGGGTGAGCAGCACGAGTTTTGTACCATGTCTGTTGCCACGAGGGGAAGATTAATTTTTTCTACATGATGACTGTAAATAGATAGTCACACATGTCCAGCTAATCATATAGTTAGTTATATCGTCGCTATATGGCCGAAACAGGGCTGAACGCGACTTTGAACCCCAACTCACTCACTGTTACATAGGGGGTTTTACCGTCAACTTTTTGCTTCTGAACGGTAACGAAAGCCCTTTAAGGGATGCCAATACAGGAAATTTCTGAAGAATGGCCCTTCGGATGGTGAATCAATTTTAGCTACGCCAACGGTATTGGGGCAGCGGTGTTAACGGTAAATTATATCATATACTCCACATCTCACAGACAATAATATTGTCCAAGAAATTGCCATCAATTAGGTTCTGGCAGCTAAGGTCTTGATATCAGCGTCGGTACAGTTTGTTCGTAACGGAAGACGGCAATTTGTGTTTGCCTTTAGTATTATTAATTCATGCTATGTAGCGTGGGATTTCAGCAGGTGCCTGATCATTCAAGAATAGAGTCATTGATTCTCACTGATTCGTCTGGTTTTCAACGTGCTTCCTCAAAGCTCCCTTGTCTGGGAAAGAAGCTATTGAATTCGCTTGGCTCCTGAGTTATTCACGAACAGTTCTGGAATTGCAGACATTAATTGATCAGAATTAATTGTTTCCAAACATCCGCAGACACCAAATGTTTTTTCCCTGACAACACTGGATTTTCTCCTTCTATGAATTAGTGCGTACTCTCGCACAACGACACACAAACACGGAGTTATTCTCAGAATATATCCCCAAGGCCAATGCCTCTAACTTCCGCCCGATTACACAAGATTGGCTGTCCCTTTTTACTGGCACTGTCCTTGGAGACGTAAGCGAGGGAATCATTGCTAAGCACGTTTGACCATATATATTCTTTATTTATAGAAAATCCCACACAGTGTCGACATTTGACAAGACAGCCATCGTCCATACAATGCCCAAATCCATTCTATAGTACGAGCTTTTAAGAGGCAACTAAAGCCTGTCCAGTTTATATGGTTGTCTATTACTCTGGAGCTTGTCAAAAATCAATAGTTAACTCTGCATAAATATTCTTGTTTGCAGAGAGTATAACAAACTGGCCTGAACTACAAAATGACCACTATTATTCCGCGATATTGATAATATATCACGGTTGAAGTAACTTTGTATAATTCTCTCCATCTAAAACTTCAGTATGGTTGTTTCATGTACCGGGGCCCAATTACATTGGGAGACGTCATAATGTATTCGTGTTCAAGTTCAAACAAAGGTCATTGATGCTGTATAAAGTAATAACAGGCGGTCCGTGGGTGTGTCGCTTATATCCCATGCCCATGAAATTGCCGAAAGATAAGCCACACACACCCCTATGACCGTAAACGGCATCACTGACCTTTCTACCAGTGAACACAAACACATTATGACGTCTCCCTATGAAACTGAGTCCTAGTATATGAAACAGCTATACTGGAGTTTTATATGGCGAGAATCACAAAGTTATTTCATACGTGATATATTATCAATATCACAGAGTAATGATTGACATTTTGTAGAGCTCAGTTGGTTATGCACGCCGCAAAAAAGAAAATGTATGCCTTGTTATCTACTGATTTTTGACTAGCTCCACAGTAGACGACTAATTAAAATGGACGCACTTTAGCACATTGCCCGTAGGTGACTGATGTAACAATACTGAAGTCGCAATAAAATATCGTATCGTATCGATTGCATCACCTCGTTAAACCCGTCTAATCCCTAGTCACAGGGCACCATTTCATATCCGTTCATACTGTAATTCAGTGGCACGGACGCACGCACGACTCATATTAACCCGCTCGTATTACTGCCCATGGCACGGACGGACCGACGCACGTACATGTATGCATCAGACGTAAAATGATAAACACATGAACATAACCCAGCTAAGGAAAATTTCATAATTTCCTAATGATTCGATCATTGGAAGTGCAACAGTACAAGCTTGTATTTCTAAAATATTCTTACAATATCAAGCTTTATATACATGCGTAACAAATGTTACCCAATAATTAACTGGATTGATCAGACAACTAATTCAGACTCTCAAATGACTCTAGAAACCAAAAATATTAACCTGCTGCCCCTTGACTGTCAAATCAGACCATAATGCCACTGATGATCTGACAAACTAGATTTATCTTTGTTGGCACGCTATGAGGAAGATATTCTGATTTCTCCACATCAATCCGTTTCGTGCCCGGGCCAAATCAGATTTTGATGGAAACCTACTTCAGGAACAATTATTTTGACAATCCCAGACGATTATGCGCTTGGCAATCTAATAATTCGCAGAAGGATTTAGCTTCTCAAAGATTTGACAGATTAGATTCTATATTCAGGATGATAGCTACATTCATTTGCCGTCGTTTTGAGATCGTCTGAAGGTCGACGGCTTAGAATAGACGGGGAAGCGCCACGCTTCAACATCCCATATAATGGAGGACCATGTTCGGGTTACGGAGGAAATATGCTCGTGAATATGTTGGTGATCGAAACTCTAAGCATACAACTGTCATATCGGCGAATTCGAGGAGTGATTCACATGTCTGGCGATTCACAAGTTTGCCCTTTGATTAGTGTTTTCCCTAGCTATTGGATTTTTTACTACAATGGAGACGCTGGAAGTCAGTGAAGATGGTGATATTGAAGCAAAGTTCCTAAGCATGCTATAATCGAATTGTGTGCAAGGCCCGTTAAAATGTCAGACAGGTCGCAACATAGGCCCCAGAGAGAGTTGAGACAGTGGTAAATTCAAATAGAGAGCCCGTTCGTAGTGATGTCCAGATTCACCCACAAACAAGACAATCATCCTGAATTAAACATTATCGAATATGTCAACTTTTAACCCCAGTGTAGCTATACAGACTGGTACCTATACACAGATAGGATACAGTATCTATACACAGGTTGGACACAACATCTATACATAGACTGGACATATCCTTACACAGACTGGACACAGTATCTATATACATACTGGATACAGTATCTACACAACGATTGGACACAGCGTTTATACACAGATTGAATTCTAATTTTAAATTACGCATCCTATACTGGAAGCCAATATCATTCGACACACCGGAGTGTTCATTTTCAACATCTATCAAGCTACTTGACAAGTTGAAAGTCGATGGGTTCATTATTGATTGTAAATTCAATAAGGCGATATATCGGTCATATTATTTCACGCATTTCCTCTCATTGACATAAAACCATTCCCGAAGGAGAATGGTAGTGAAGCTCCGATTCGTCACACCGATACGAAAGCGGGTGCGTGCGACTATCTCATTAATATCTTGATTTTTTGAATAGCTATGTGAATTTGGGCGCTGTAAATGTTTCCTGTTAATTGACGAGCAACAGGATGGTCTCTCTGGACGTCGACCCCCTATTGAATGGCGGATTGAACCTATCCATTCAGAGGCTAACTTTTATAGGACACAATCAATAAAGCTGCTCTAATTATCCGGATGTTCCGAAATATCTCCTAATTAGGAGAGAGAATACTAGAAAATGACAAAATTAAACAATTTAATATACATTACAAAGACGTATCGAGAGGAACTGTCATGACAGCAGCATCTATAAATACTGAAGATCGGTTTTTGCATGTGGCCTAATTTGAGCTCGGATCAATTTCACCAAGTTCAGTGAGACAGAGATACACGATTCCATCGATACAAGACTCCATTAAGGAAATTGCATGGCACAAATGAGGCTAACTATACCCTTTGTATCAGAACTTGTTACCAGTATGCGACAGTTATTTGTCACATACATCCTGTGCTCCAGTATTATACCTTTAGGCATGCTATATTCTCAGATGCGTGTATTATTCCTTCCCTTGTATCTAGGCGATCGTGTTTCATCCCATGCGTGTCTTTGATATTCTACATGAAATGAGCCAGTAATTTTTCCACGATCATTCATCTCCCAGGAGGACGTTGTGATGGCCATGCGGACCACACCCATTATTGCTATGACCTCTTTCCTGATTAGGCCTAAACTGATTAATGCCCACAACCGTTGTGGCCGTCAGGGCCATACTCATGATTACAATGACCACCGTCCTGATTAGGCCTAAACTGATTAATGTCCACAACCGTTGTGGCCGTCAGGGCCATACTCATGATTACAATGACCACCGTCCTGATTAGGCCTACACTGATTAATGTCCACAACCGTTGTGGCCGTCAGGGCCATACTCATGATTACAATGACCACCGTCCTGATTAGGCCTAAACTGATTAATGTCCACAACCGTTGTGGCCGTCAGGGCCATACTCATGATTACAATGACCACCGTCCTGATTAGGCCTAACCTGATTAATGTCCACAACCGTTGTGGCCGTCAGGGTCATACTCATGATTACAATGACCACCGTCCTGATTAGGCCTACACTGATTAATGTCCACAACCGTTGTGGCCGTCAGGGCCATACTCATGATTACAATGACCACCGTCCTGATTAGGCCTAACCTGATTAATGTCCGCAACCGTTGTGGCCGTCAGGGTCATACTCATGATTACAATGACCACCGTCCTGATTAGGCCTACACTGATTAATGTCCACAACCGTTGTGGCCGTCAGGGCCATACTCATGATTACAATGACCATCGTCCTGATTAGGCCTAAACTGATTAATGTCCACAACCAGGACCGTGGTGGCCGTCAGGACAACACTCATGATTACAAGGACCAGTCCTGATTAGGCCTACACTAATTAATGTCCACAACCGTTGTGGCCGTCAGGACCATACTCATGATTACAATGACCACCGTCCTGATTAGGCCGACACTGATTAATGTCCACAACCAGGACCGTGGTGGCCGTCAGGACCACACTCATGATTACAAGGACCAGTCCTGATTAGGCCGACACTGATTAATGTCCACAAACAGGACCGTGGTGGCCGTCAGGACCATACTCATGATTACAATGACCACCGTCCTGATTAGGCCGACACTGATTAATGTCCACAACCAGGACCGTTGTGGCCGTCAGGACCATACTCATGATTACAAAGACCAGTCCTGATTAGGCCGACACTGATTAATGTCCACAAACAGGACCGTTGTGGCCGTCAGGACCATACTCATGATTACAAGGACCAGTCCTGATTAGGCCGACACTGATTAATGTCCACAACCAGGACCGTGGTGGCCGTCAGGACCATACTCATGATTACAATTACAAGCGTCTAGTCCGTCATTCATAATCCAGCCGTCGTCCATTAGAGAATATCCGCGTCCATAATCCGAAGACCTATTCTATTTTCCATATAACAGTATTAGCACCAAATTCAAAAAGACAATCATAGTATACATAAACATAGGCTTGTTTCCTGCAAGAGAGAAGCGGTCAACAGTTTTCAATGATGCCGGCAAGACATCATGATGTTCCAAAAATATCAAATCCGTATCGCTGATCAGTATTCTTAATCCGTAATATTCGTTTTAGAGTCGTTATCCAAAAAAGATGTATCTCAGTCACGCTTTGATTGTGACTGTTCATATGAGCATCATGAGGATATTGAAGTACATGTGTTCATACGGCCCCTAGCCCCGGGTTAAGCGGAATTAGACACAAGTTACGAAACGTAGCGCCATAGATCTTGCACGCTACGTTCGTACTTTGCTATCAGCATGCGATATGTATCGCCAAATTTGAAAAACTTTGAGTGGAGGCGCTTGGTGGAATAGCCCTGTTTTATAAGTTTCTGCAACAATGTTTTGTGACGTTGATTAAAATCATCACATTTAACACAGGATCTAGCAAATGCTACTAAGCGAGATATGTATACGCCATATGCAGGTCCCACTGGAATATTACTATCCAGATAGGGATAGTTTACGATGTCGAAATTGTAATCATCTCTTTTGTCATAAAGTCGACGAGAGAGAATGCCCGCTTCATTTTTGTAGAGATAGAGATCTAAATAAGATGTACCTGTAGGGCTATCTGTAGTTTCCTTCAAATCAGTGAAGGTGGATATATATCCTTCACTGCTTCATTTATATAGCGATTATCCACAGCGAGAAGATCGTCTATATAGCGTTTGGTGAATGAGAAGGAACGGGCTTTGAATGGATCGGTTTTTGAAAGCGCCTGCATATAGTCATATTCATAAGAGAACAGATACAAGTCAGCCAACAGGGGTGCACAATTAGTACCCATTGGAATATCTATATGCTGCTGATATATTGTGTTGCCAAATTTCACATAGATATTTTTAATGAGAAATTCAAGCAACTCTATAAACAAAGAAACATCCCATGAATGATATCTTTTGTATGTAGTCGAGCTAAAGAATGCTTTATGGCTTCCGACATTAATATATCTACGATCAGTTTTCTTGAACACAGATACTATTAATGAACTTATACGTCAATAAGGTCCTGATGAGGGATTGTAGTATAGAGAGTCGAGAAATCCCATGTGGATACATGTCTGTACGGTATGGGGCCTTTAGCATCAAGTTCTTCCGTGAGACATTTTGAGTTTTTCAATATCCACATACATTCAACGCCAGAGTTCTTAGAAATAGTGGCGCAATACCTTTCCCAAAATGCTTTTACCTCCTGAAGGGCCCTCGTCAATAGGGTTGAAAGAAGCTTGGTGGTGCAGCTTCTAGAACCAGCTATGAATCTAGCTTTGTATGGTGATTTATGCATTTTGGGAGTCCAGTATATCTTTGGTATGTCGTTATGATTGGTTGGAAGACAAATACCTCTTTCCCTGAGAATTTTTTTGTGATTGTTAAATAAATCTTCCAGAGTAAATGCAGTTTGGGAGTAAGTAGACGTGTTTGATGAAGATATGTCTACACTCAATTCTTTAACCAGCACCTGGTAATAGTAATATTTACATATGAATATTATATTATTCGGAGCTTTGTCTGCTGGTACTATGACGAATTTACTCTGGAGATTTGCTAGAACTTCTTGCAAATTGAGGTTTCTCAGTACTTGTTTTGCTTGGGGAAGAGTATTTCTGTCAATATGGCGGATTGTTTCAAGGACCTTGTTCTTGGTGAGGTCCAGCCAATCAGCGAGTACTGTAGGTTCAATTTTTTCTCGCTTAGACCAATCAATAACGTACTGTTCTAATGCAGAGAGGACTATCTTCTGGTCGGCCTTCAGATTTATTCTTCTCGGCTCTCTATATTTAGGTCCTTTCACCAGGAGTAATTTCAGATCCTTATCACTCACCACATCAAGGTCACCAGTCACAATATGTTTGCATGGTGTATAGATAAATTTCGACAATTCACAATCACAACTATAGCCTCCTGACGTGTATAAGTTCCAGTCAAATTCCTTGACAGCATTGGAGTAATTGACCAGTCCTGATTAGGCCGACACTGATTAATGTCCACAAACAGGACCGTGGTGGCCGTCAGGACCATACTCATGATTACAATGACCACCGTCCTGATTAGGCCGACACTGATTAATGTCCACAAACAGGACCGTGATGGCCGTCATGACCACACTCATGATTACAAGGACCAGTCCTGATTAGGCCGACACTGATTAATGTCCACAAACAGGACCGTGGTGGCCGTCAGGACCATACTCATGATTACAAGGACCAGTCCTGATTAGGCCGACACTGATTAATGTCCACAACCAGGACCGTGGTGGCCGTCAGGACCACAATCATGATTACAATGACCAGCCCTGATTAGGCCTACACTGAATAATGTCCACAACCAGGACCGTGGTGGCCGTCAGGACCATACTCATGATTACAAGGACCAGTCCTGATTAGGCCGACACTGATTAATGTCCACAACCAGGACCGTGGTGGCCGTCAGGACCACACTCATGATTACAAGGACCAGTCCTGATTAGGCCGACACTGATTAATGTCCACAAACAGGACCGTGGTGGCCGTCAGGACCACAATCATGATTACAATGACCAGCCCTGATTAGGCCTACACTGAATAATGTCCACAACCAGGACCGTGGTGGCCGTCAGGGCCACACTCATTATTACAATGACCACCGTCCCGGATGCAATGTTTAATGTCCAATTTAATGTGCAATGCCAACCATATCATGATTACATTGATCATAATGTCACCTTCGTTACGATTGCAATGACCATCATGGTCACCGCCATGATCCAAAATCTATGATGACCACAAGTTCATGAGCATGATTACCGCCATGGCCATGATGACGACCCGAATCATGAGACAAGGTGGGCGGCAATGATATTGAAGAAGCAGCAAATATAGCCGCCACGTCCAACATACAGTAGCTGGACAAAAAGAATTTCAGAGCCAATAATCAAAACAGTTGTACTGTTCGAGAAAAGAAGCAAACAGGAGATCGATTTTGATTGTCCCTGAATCTCTTCTTGTTAAGTCAATGTCTGCTATGTAGTTTATGGCTGGGTTAAATGTGTGATGGGAGGATTACTCACGGGCCGAACTGATGCAGCGTAAAGGATCATGATCGGGTAGCAATCAAATTATAGTGGGGAAATATGAAATGGATTCCAGACTAGATAATCCTTGGGTTCAGTGGATGAATTTGGTTTTCCCTTAAGCATTTTACTTTCTAGTTCAGATTTATGGCCAATAACGGAAGCTATCTGTATAGATTGGCAGCCTCTGTGGGATTAGTAATGCGATTTCTAAATTGATTCTTCATTAGGCTAATTGAGGTTCACGCCTCAAAAGTGAGACTGGAAGCAACACACCCTTTCAGACGAGGATCAAGAATATACTGATAACACCTTCCTATTGGGGAATGGAGCTTACACTCGTAATATTCGTCAGGCTCCATTTTGTAAAGAGATTAGGGTTTATTCAGCTTTGGTCGAATGGGCATCTTTATATTATACAGTCACATTTATATCATTACGACGCATAGACAGAATCACCGAGCCATTTGTGGAGCTATTTGTTGTATCGATCTCGTATAACAATCGGGTCTTGGAATAACACCAATGTATTGAGACTCAGTCCTCTGCTTTTGGAATTCTGAATGCCAGAATTTTCAGTTGTATGAGGATAATCGCAAATTTCTCACATACCGTTAGCATAAATGCCAGAGTTTTTTGTAACCATTTGAACACACCGATAGTAGCATAATTTAAATTTCCATTTAACGATTTTCTGAAAATTGTGCTAGCGTGGATCAAACTTGTTGATTAATGGCGTAAGACAGGATTAATGGGTAGCCAGTGAAAGTGTTTTTTTCCTTGCTTATACTAATGCATCTAAAACTTACGCAACTGTGTCCTTCGAAGGAACCGGATTAGTGCCATCTCCCTCACACTCAAAATGTGTTGCACGAGGGAAACAATAACGCAATGAGATATTCACAGAGGAGTTACCAGCCTATGCTCATGTTTGGGCGAAATCGTCTGGCACATGTTGCGTTCTAGGAGAGTCGATTCTTGAGCACAATGTACTCTCTTTGAATTCTACTTCCGCTTGCCATCATCATGATAATGAAGTAGATTGGAATGCCAATATAAAGGAATCTAATCATGTTTTAGCTTACAGTTCCTGGAATCACAAAGAACAAAGATTGCTTCCGGGAAGGATTGTAATTTGTTATTGCACAATGGTCCACAAATTGAATAGCAAAATGGTAGTGTGGTCATGCGGAGCATGTTTTAAATGCGGGGTGAATAAAGAAGATGGTTTATCAAGTCGTACGAGACGATTGAATAGACCATGTTGAAAACCCTGGACACGGTGCAAGCTTGTCAGACCGCCCAAAGAATTGGTCCTCAGGTCGATAAGCGTACACTGCTATGAATCAACAGGGAACCCTCTGCAGATAGGTTCGATCGATCCATGGCCGGCGAGTCGGAATGAAGCAAGATAATTCGCATAGGCTCTTGTTTTGCCTTGTTCCTTCCCTGCACTCTACCTAACACAATGACCCAGGCATTGCTTCAACCAAATAAACATTATCTCGGCGCCTTTTTATACAAGACAGACGAGGCAGAAACTTATTATCTACGCTCCATTCAGTTGTTTGAGACTGGGACTTGCCATAACCATAGTGGTATGGCAAAGGAAATGTCCCAAAGGCATCATCAATCTCGCTTCCTGGAAATATTCCAACTGACACAGGAATTGGCGCTTACCATTTAATGTCTAAAAATCTATATGCTTCTGTCAATAAATATGGGCATCCTCAAATAGCATGATTTATTAATCAATGGCCAAGAAAATAGCAACAGGATATCCCTATACCGCACATTGGAAGGAAATGAAATACGCGAGGGAAGATCTTGCATAAATTGGATAAGACTCCGGTGATTGATGCTGACGACTATAGCCTAGTGATTCCACGCCACCAAACAATACACTATAGGACAACTAATGGCTACCCAGTCGAACGATTGGCAGAATGAAGTTCGAGCATCCTAAGTATCTGCGTATGCATAATAGTGTTTGCCGGCATTTTCCCCGTTCTAGTTTCAATTATCACTTCATGCCCATATGTTCATGTCCAGGTGAACACACTGTTCTGAGTGTTAAGTGTCACTGTCTAACGATAGTGGCCGATTGGCGCAGGTGTTTCTCTCCCATCATGCATTTGACAAGTTTGACAAAAATATATATGACCTTCATGTTTCCCCGCCTCTCGTCATCCGTCAAATGTTGTATCCGGATAATCGAACGAACCGGTCCTAGCGGGGCAGTTAATCAAACTGATAATCAAGATTTTGATCGATAGCGAAACATTGGCAGAAGTATATACTTCCAAAATAGCGATGTGTGCACATGTTGTTTTGATTTTGATCGATAGCGAAACATTGGCAGAAGTATATACTCCAAAATAGCGATGTGTGCACATGTTGTTTTGCAACTAAGAACCGTCAACAAGGACTAACATTCAATGGTGCAACAAATTAGAATCGAGTGTGGTTCTATACAGAACCAACATTCTGGTATCATCATAGGAGAGGGTAGAACCAGCATTGCCGAGACCAATGGAGCTGTACATTGGCGAGACTGTATGTCGTGTAATCTAGTTACGTCATGGTCATTATGTTCCCTGTATGTATTCATCGGTTACCATGGTGATTCCCCCAAAGTTACATAGGTAGGTGTAGGTGTTTAGGCTCATTGTCCGAAGGTTTCGTTAATTACCATGCTTTGCTGATGAAGGATTCTAGATAGCGACACAAATTATCGATCATAAAAGTATAGTCGGGGATGTATCCAGGCCGGGTCATTGGGGATAACAGTGTATACGTGTTATCCTGATTATAACGGTGAATACAGCATTTGATGTGCGGTTCTCTCCTCATTCATTAGTTCTGGCTGAACTAGATATACCATCAAATTGTGCACGTATACCGTTATCCAGTAAATGGTCGCTGTTCGGCAGATGAGTCAAAAGCTTGAACCCATATAAATAATAGTACATATCTTTAAAGTATATATTAATATACAACGACAAAGTCAGCGACAATTAATAATAAAAAAATATAGTTCTGAGTGTCATTGATCGTTTTTTTCTATATTCATCAAGCTTTACCATGCTTATATGATTTTCTACCTTGTATCACATAATCCAACCGAAAAAACACTTCTGTTAAAGGAAATTTACGAACCAAGGGCACGGTACAATTACTGGAACAGGCGGAACAGGGCACGGTACAATTACTGGAACAGGCGGAACAGGGCACGGTACAATTACTGGAACGGGCGAAACAGGGCACGGTACAATTACTGGAACAGGCGGAACAGGGCACGGTACAATTACTGGAACAGGCGGAACAGGGCACGGTACAATTACTGGAACAGGCGGAACAGGGCACGGTACAATTACTGGAACAGGCGTCTGATCCGACATTCCGTCGGTTCACACAATAATTTCCGTTTTAATAATCGAAAGATCACTTAGGATCGACACTTCTCAAGAAAGCATAAAATGGAAATCAAATAAAACAAGGGTTATAACAGCAAGACATCATAGTGTTCTATTTGAAAGTTCCTTATCAATTCAATTCAATTCAATTCAATTTTTTTATCACGGCCATTCTCAATCTCAGTAAACCCAGATATAATATCAAGGATTATTATATCGGACATCAGCGCTATATAAATGCCGTGCGAATTTCCAACTACATTTGTTAGCCTCCAATCTGATGGCTAGCTTGGTGCAACAACTTCAAAATCACGCCCCCAGTAATTACTTACAGGAGCTGGTAGAGCAATATAGTAACCATTACCGCGAAACTATGTGCAAATAAGGCATCATTTTCAGACAGTGTGCGTGGTAAACGTAAACTTCAACGGCTTATTCAGGCGGTGGGAAATATAACGAGATCGTTCCGCGCTAAGGTGTTCATATGCGTGAACTGAAACGCCAATCATTGTCAGATTGAAAAGGCAGAATTTCCGTGATTGGCTTATTAAGGGATCTCGTAGAATGTCCGCGAATTATCATAGAGTATAGCGGCTGGATGGTATTCCCTGATTTACCATCTTAGTTTATCTAGACTGGATCCTCCCTTCATGTAAAAGATCAATTACCCAATTTCACCACCCCATAGAACAAAGTACAAAAATGTATTGCAAGAACTGTTCGACGAGTAGTATCAAATATGGATATACAGTCACCTGCTGAATCAGAGTTTGATGACATGATGTAGACAGAGGGGCATACCAACTTCATTGTGCGATCATAATCTCAAGTATTTTTTTTCTTCTTTTAAATGCCCAATTTCAACCTTGAATCCGGTCTACGCCTTTAGGTGGCAAATAAAATAAGCGGTCTTTCACTAGTAATCCCTCTACGCGCTGTACCTTAGTCGTCTGTCACTGCTATAACAGCCATGTAGCGACCGTCTGTCACTGCTATAACAGCCATGTAGCGACCGTCTGTCACTGCTATAACAGCCATGTAGCGACCGTCTGTCACTGCTATAACAGCCATGTAGCGACCGTCTGTCACTGCTATAACAGCCATGTAGCGACATCAGACTTTCATGTAACTGCCATTTCTGTGGCAAACCTCCGGATATAAAAAAATAAGAACACCGGAGAGACTACATGAAGTATTATTAGTGATCCACGAGTAAACCTTCTGACTGTACTATCCTTGATCAACAGGCAATGCGTGTTTCTCCCTACCACAATCAAATATCTATTTCCGCCCTTGACAATATCGCGGGAATTTTCCATGTAAATGTCATTTTCTTCATAACGAGCTCCCTGTGATTTTCCTGCAGACTAAAATGTGATTAGGGTCGGCGGAGAGAGCTTATTTTATGCAGGAAGGCTGATCGAGTCCCTCTCCGCACTCCCACTAGAGAGTCGAGTGGGGACATTGAACGGACTATCAATCAAGCTGATTCGATGGGAAAATCTAATTTCACCTCCTTCTGAATTGAGCCAATATGTCTTGTTGATGAGTGCGAGCGAGGCGCTCTAACTTCAGGAACCCCGGACTTCGATGGCAATATCGCTAGTATTTTCAATAATGGAGGTAGAACCCTTGCCTCATTGCAAAGTCATTTACATACACGTCGGTCCTCGATATGCAATATACAGGCGGATATTTATGGGGACGGATTATAGGCAACTGTCCAGGTTATAATCTCAGATGTAAAATGAGCCAACAAATTTTGCCCCCGGGGTGTGTTGCCATATTCTTCAAGGTTAATGCAGCGAGAGCATTATCGAAAGCAAGAGAACTTGTCGCAAAGGTAAGATGAGGAAACAGAAAGTAACAGAGTTACTATAAAACAAGTATTACTCAGTGTCACGAGCGCAACAGTTTTCCCCTTTCGTCTTCTCTTTGGCCCTAGCCGTTACATATAATGGGGCGTATTCGACTAAGTCTCCCAAGTCCCAATGTGGGATCATTTGACTTTTTGGCACGTGACTAAAATTGTGAAGTCCTTATATGGCACTCCTGTGTGTTACACTATACTTCTGTAGTATTTAGAATTTCGTCTGTAAGAAAATGAATACTCGTTGGTCGTGAGAATTGGTTACGTGATGTAAACAATCGCCAACGCTTGCCGTTAAAACGCGAAAAAATTGACGCCCACGACGAGTGCGTCAGAACATTTCTTTCAATTACATCTAATTCAAACTTCTTGTTGATATAAAGTGTAAACATCAAGCCATTTCAATTGTCAAATGTCTGTATTTTGGAGAAAACTGATAGATTATTGATATTGGTATTTTAGAACCACAAAAGAAGTAAACAAACAATAATGTATAGTGATATCATGACCACCAGGCGGGGACCATCGAATTAGAAGACAAGCAGATAATTCAACTTCATGTGTAAGCCCCCATTGTCTATTAGGCATGATAGGTCCCCAGAATGGTATTACTATGATAGGAACTTACTTAGTCAGATCTAATTTCATACTAACATCCTTACCCTCCGCAGCGTAGAAGCAATCGTATATTCACGATCATCATAATGGACAAGGTCATTATAAAGCTGAAGCTTCACGTGCATATGACGCTGTGTCTTGTGTGAATCAAGGCTTAGCTTCTGGTATTGAGGTGCCAATCTGTTCAAGATTGCGACCAAGTTCAATGTTTGGTGAATATGTATGATTTCTGCAGTTGTAATCTTGAAGTGATAGTGGTAAGATGGCTAGGTGAGTAATTTAAAGTGTCCAGGCGGAAAAGTGTCTCCTATAAATTGTGCTGAAACTTACCACATTTTTTATCTTTGGGTCAAGCTCTACTAGAAAATATTTTTTTTTAAAAATCCAGGATGGCCACCATTTTCGAAAAATACATTTTTGGACCATTTTTCGGCAAGATTTTTCGATTTCCTTATGTGTCTTCTTCGCATGATATCATAGTAAATAATAATCTGATGTGAAATAAACTAGCTTTGCCTACTCTTCCCAGCAGAAAATCACGAATCTGAAGCAGAATGACGAAAATATCACTTTTCTAGTATTCCACGAGCTACGATCTCATTTTGATACAAGAGCCTACGGTAAACTTCCCTTTGCATGCAGGTTGAAGATAGACTGTTATTTAGAATTGTTTGACCTAGATAATAGATATGATGTCACAAAGATGACCTAGTTTGGAAATAATACTCAAATAGTACATTCTGTTAAAGTAGACTGTCTCAAATCCGTCCGCTCTTGTAACTGACCCCAAATGATCGCCATTTTGAATTTACCCAATGTCCTCTGCTTCGGTGGGGTGCATGCAAAACGTTCAAAATTACTCCAATATGATAACCTACAAAATCACGGGGTGTCATGTGTCACATTTTTGTCTATCTTGTCTATATTTCCATGGTCTTGGTCAACAGTAGTGTTATATATTCATATTCACTGTTTATTTCCAAGAAACTCTCATTTCATTCTTCAATCTATTTGTCACAACATTTTAAAACCACAACATGCCAACCCTGCATGGCCTGTCTCACGCTTTTCTTCTAATCCGTTGATTGTCTTTGTGTAACTATTCATTCGTTTAAGATTTCGTGTCTGACATTTCATTTGGAGTAATTGTTTATTGTGTATTCAACCAAACTGTTATATCTTGTTTTACTGTCACACAAGCTGTGCTGTCGCGTCACTGTATGTCATGCTGTATTATAGTTAGACTATATAAGATATGCAATTTGTGTTTATGATTAACCAGAAACTCGGACAACCAGCTTCTGTCGGACCAAGTTGTGCGTACTTCCAACTGGATTTCTTGTGTAGTTTTGTAGTTTAGTATATTTTATCATCAGAAGACACACTTCCGTGTACTAAAGAAGTTCCCGTGTTTGCAGCTCTACATTGCGATTTATTTTAGGTTATTTCCTATTTTAAATAAGGTTATTTCCTATTTTAAATAAGGTCTTGGAGTTGCGTCGGAAAATCAACTTCTAACACTTGGTGCAGAAGTGTGGTAAGATCTCGGTTACCTCAAGCTCAATCACCAAGCGACTGCCTGCCAACAACAACTAGCTAGCTTCCTCCTCGAAATTCAAGATGGCTACGATCCCAACCTTGGACGTCTTTCAGATATTGAACATGCTCGGTGTGCCTTCTGAACCGACCAGCTGGAATTTGCAGCACAAGAATGGTGACGCCATTCGAGTGACGTTTACGTGGGGAAACGTGGATGTACTCCCGAAAGACGCCAGTGTGGCTTGTGTGAAACGTAAGTCGCCGTCGACTGTTCGTCGTGACAATCAACGATTCTTAGACTTCAAAGATCGTATGTCCGAGGCGAACAAAACAGCGATGAGAGTAAAATCTGCACCGGCGCAGGATATCACCCAGGTCAGTACAGCCATCAATTCATCAATTGTTACACAATCATCAGAAACTCAAACAGAGTTCACTATCGAACATAAAGAGACACAAACGGACAACACATATCGAGATGGATCGTCTCAGACTGTGACATCTTTTCAACATGTTAACATATCGTCTGTCTCAAAAACTGATCAAACTGTTCATCCTGTTCGTGAACATTCACCTGTAACAGACGTCACCCCTATCCAGCAGGGGTATATAAAGGAAAGAACTGACACAGAAGGGAAGAAAGAATATTACGGGGTTCCTACGATCCGACCAACAGAGAAAATCACTCGACGCAGGATAAAAAATGGTTGTGAACAATTTCAAGTTCAGTGGCAAGGTTTGGGACCCCAAGCCAAGCAATGGATTGCAAAAGAGAAATTAGATGCCGCAGGGAAAGCATATTTAGCCGCCCATGAAAATGACATTCCTGGACCACGCCCATTTGTGAAAACTGAGCAACCTTTATGTAATGTCATTTCGCAAGACGACATTCGCCGACGTGCTGAACAACATCACATCGATCATATGCTACAACATCGTGAGCGAATGCAATTTCAACATCAAGGCTATTGGCGATAACTGATGCGTATTCTTCCTAATTTCCATGTAGATGCTTCATTATGTATGCGTTTCCCATCTTTTGTTATGTCTGTCACACCTTTTCGTTTTACTACCACGCTTCTATTATTTCATTTTACTTCATTCCACATGATAGTCTTCGGCATCCATAGGCACAGCTTTTTAAATAGTGCTAGTGAGATCCTGGATATCTTAAACCTGGATAATATTGTCACCATCTAGTATTTATGAAAAAAATCCCAAGTTCAAAACATTAGTTTCGAGGACGAAACTGGCGAAGCGAGGGGGAAATGTTATATATTCATATTAACTGTTTATTTCCAAGAAACTCTCATTTCATTCTTCAATCTATTTGTCACAACATTTTAAAACCACAACATGCCAACCCTGCATGGCCTGTCTCACGCTTTTCTTCTAATCCGTTGATTGTCTTTGTGTAACTATTCATTCGTTTAAGATTTCGTGTCTGACATTTCATTTGGAGTAATTGTTTATTGTGTATTCAACCAAACTGTTATATCTTGTTTTACTGTCACACAAGCTGTGCTGTCGCGTCACTGTATGTCATGCTGTATTATAGTTAGACTATATAAGATATGCAATTTGTGTTTATGATTAACCAGAAACTCGGACAACCAGCTTCTGTCGGACCAAGTTGTGCGTACTTCCAACTGGATTTCTTGTGTAGTTTTGTAGTTTAGTATATTTTATCATCAGAAGACACACTTCCGTGTAATAAAGAAGTTCCCGTGTTTGCATCTCTACATTGCGATTTATTTTAGGTTATTTCCTATTTTAAATAAGGTTATTTCCTATTTTAAATAAGGTCTTGGAGTTGCGTCGGAAAATCAACTTCTAACAGTAGGCTTAATAATTAATCTCTTGTTTTTCTTACATTCCTGGTTCTTCAATCATAGGCACACACATCGCATGTGTAACTGTTTTGTTCACAGCGGCAAATGTGGCAAGTATGACAACGAGGCATTTCCATATGCCCCATGACGTAACAAATCTGAACGAAAGATGCTTTTAATTTCTGTTACTTCACATGCCTTTTGCGTTTAACGAATGCTATATAGGGGCATTATAGATACGGCATGGCAAAAGAAACAGGAGCAGTTTTGTTTGCGTTTTACGACATGAACCAGAATCTCTCGTAAACATCAGGCTTTCGCAAGGGCATCAAGTCATTATATATCTATTGTGGCGATAAGCAAGAGCCATCATTAGCCGCGGGTTGGGAAGACGATCGAAACTTGTGTGCTCTTATCGTTCGGTATCTCTATCCCGTTTCTGGTGAGGGGATTTGATTACCGGCGAGAGGGAAATGAAGGCATACTCGCTGGTAATAAGAGTGATCAAGCCTCCACGAGAAGATATCCGTGGAACCAGGAGTTTTAGCATTTTACAGGCACACGAAATGGTACGGCAATCATATCAGCTCTGAAGACCCCTGCAACCAATGAAATTGCCCGGCCTCGTTAGCTGCGGAACGGCCGGAAATTCGGGCCAACAAGATTTCCTGTTCGTTAGTTAGGGGAAGTGCTGATTGTGTGAATCAAATTCCGCTATTTGTAGTTTTGCATATGGCTTAGGGACGAGAGGTCAACGACGGCTTAGATGATGAACTTTAACTGATCAATGGCCAACAATATCCTCATCGATTTTTTTTCTGAAAAAGTCCCTCGATATACGTATTCGTATGCACATTTGGTCATTTTGCATTTACCTTTCCCTTTGAAAATCAAGGTAGAGACAAGGCAGTGTTTTACACCTCACCCGATACATACTCTTTATAATTGTCTCTTTTTAACCACGCAATGACAATATGGGTGTATGATTTGCCCTTCCTGGCAAATAATAAAATGACAAAGACAAACTTGCATAATACGAGACACACGGCTTTTGATTATCCCATGATTATTTACGGAATCGTTCCAAGTGGCCAGGATATGATATCATTACGGAATCGCACGCATGTATACAGGATAGACACAGACGTATACCTGATACAGTCACGGTGTCTGTGAAGCCCTTGCCAAACTCGATACAGTATCCAATTATGCAGGCACCTTGTCGAAGACTTATAGCCCTAATGAAGATCACGCGTACCGTGATATAATCTGTGATCTGATCTTCCTAGCATGGTGCGCCTCATTAGACAGGTGGTAATTAACGGAAAGATACATAATCACTGTCGGCATATTGTTCCATGAACCGATAATAACGACCATCTTCCATCAGCCTTGTCGGTGTCTATTATACACGGATTCATAGTCCAGCTTCTTCAATGCCGCAAATCTTATCATGCTACATACGCGCCTAACTAAACCGAACATATGATGGCATGAATTCAGGCAACTTACATGTTCCATCAAGTAAATCTGCACCAGACGAACCATGTTTAATGGAAAGATGGAATCCTATGAATGAGTGAATGAATATGTGTATAACCTCGCCGGGGCACTCCATCGTATGTATAACCCAATGGCCAATGAACACACAAGCATGTGGATGGGTAGTTTGGCTACGTTAACTCTCCCAGTCATATAAATGTGTGGCCATGTTATTACTGACAGTGTTATTTCAATATATATGCACCAAAATCTTTTAATTAAAATATCTCACTAAAAATTTTGAATTTTTTGTTTTTTGTTTAAGCATTACATTTTCCCGATAGTTAGAAAGATGATCTTCAATTTCCAGAGCAATTTGCTAGACCAATATCGAGCTCAGTGCCGTTTATGGCACGAGCAGAAAGACGTTATGTTCATAAAAGTTGTAAATGAGGCTGTAACTTCTCATATTGAAAATGAATTTTACATAAATGCTCTGTCTATAACGATAAACGCGGTATTTTAACCCAAAACCAACGTTAACAGCATTGATACAATCTGTGAATAAATAGTCGCCCAGCCCGGCAATTAGTTAGCGTATTATCTTTTGTAACGAGGGGATAATGACTATATTTCCATATAAACACTCTATAAAGCAAGGACGCAATTTTCTCATACTTCACCTCTCGATATAAATACGGCACATTTCCATAAACATGAGCCCTGCCTAAATTACTGGACAGATTCTATATCTCGTCACTCTCGTCCGTGTTCACACAATCAGTGCTATCTTGTGATTCCATGTGAAAATCGGCATTAATGTGATCTCTAAAATACATCCAAGTGAAGAGAATTCCAAGGTGGCTAATCCTCATTAACGCGTTACCATGGATATCACTCGTCATTCAGTTTGTGATATTAATGGCAAGAGAAAAAATAACACGTTTGCTCTTATAAAGCCATGGCAGCGCTAAATAACTACTTGTGTTTTATTCCACTCTAATATATACCTTCCCAGTCAGTATTTCAAGTCTAAACTTTATGAATGCTGAATATCATTTTCTAATGAAAATTTGCTCACGGCTTATCACAAAATGAAGAGAACAATAGCGCTACCCGTTTGAGTCAATGACTAGCCTTGATAGTAAAATTGACGTCGCGTTACATGTGTCCCAAACTGTCTTAAACATTGGGTGCATAATACCCGTATATAACCTGTTCGTTTGTTCGATAAGCAACCGACCTGTGTCCAAAGTGCCAGACAACGCTATCAGTAAGAATCAGTTAAATATCTGAAAATTATCGCTTTGACTACCCAGTTATTGGTTCAAAGCAATGACGTATGATAATGTCGGGCATGCTCATTTGAACTGGATATCTGATTTCATTGATAAAATCGCCAAAGTAGCAATGCTGGGTGAGAGTGCTGGGTGTTAGATTTGCATTCGACCCACTGTTTTATGGAAATTCTCATATTTAACCTATTTTCAAAGAATTTGTGTAGCTCTGGCTATTGTTGATTGTGTCTATGTCAGAAGCAGGTTGAAATGACAAGGTACGATATATAGTACCGTTCCATTGTCCAAAATGGACAAGATCTATCCACAATGTATTTTAGGGAGTATAATTTAAATCCAGAAGAGTGCAAACTTCGCATAAAACACACCGAAGTTCTTTATCAATATTTACACCTGTGCCATTCACTGTTAAGGATAAGATCAGTAAGGAAGAAAATCTGTTTTTCTGTCCGTGAATTGTGTTGTTACTGAAAGCTAAAACCAGAACGGCGGGTTTATGTAGTCCGTTTACAGTGTTTACACCAAGATCTGACATTTAGAAGCAACCGACAATTATCTGACTCATTTTGAGAATAACGATATCGTATCATGTACAACGCTTTCCCCGAGTGGATCGACACACCAGCAATTTGAATATGGAAAGCCATCAGTGTCATAACCTCGGGGTTTCCACACGTGGAAATTATATTATCCACGCGTGGAAAATACAGCCAATGGTGTGACTTGTAATTACCACGTGTGGATATTTCGACCAATCACTCAACTTGGAAATACCACACGTGGAAATTATTTACCACGCGTGGAAAATATCCACCAATGATAGAACTGGGAATACCACGTGTGGAAGTTATTTACCACACGTCGTATTTATCACCCAATCATTGCATTCGGAAATACGACGCGTGGTAAATAATTTCCACGCGTGGTATTTCACTGGGTTTTTCACACGTGGTAATTCTCTTTTCCACACGTGGTAATCCTATTTTCGAATCTACTAATCAAAACAATCGTTACAGAAAGCAGATTCACGCATTTTCACCCTGTCTTATCTGTCGTACGGTCATCGACCTATACGACTCAGCCTCAGGTGGAACTTCTGCACTGCTCAACAAAAAACTTATTAAAGTTTGCTACACGTACCTGTATTTTATGAAATTGACAGTGTCCTGTTGCAGGTTGTCTGTTACAGCTAGATGAACAAATTCGGAGAGCTGATACTTGAACCGCCGCAAACTGTCGATTTTCACCATTCTGAAGGGCCCAGCTTTCTTTGTTAAGCTCTAATTCATTGGCTGGGTAAAACAAAAGTTCGACGCGTGGATAAGTGGGAATACCACGTGTCGAAATTATTTACCACGCGTCGTATTTCCGAATTCAATGATTGGGTGATAAATACGACGTGTGGTAAATAATTTCCACACGTGGTATTCCCAGTTCTATCATTGGTGGATATTTTCCACACGTGGGTAAATAATTTCCACGTGTGGTATTTCCAAGTTGAGTAATTGGTCGAAATATCCACACGTGGTAATTACAAGTCAAACCATTGGCTGTATTTTCCACGCGTGGATAATAGAATTTCCACGCGTGGAAAATCGAATTACCACGTGTGGAAAACCAGAGGTTATGACACTGATGGCTTTCCATATTTGAACATATACCAGTATAAATGGTGGTAACTATATGCAATTATTACTAGTAATTAATCCAAATGTCCATTCAAAGCTATCATATTTGCAAAGTTGGCAAAAAGTTGTAACAATAATAACACAATAATAACATTGATAAAGACTGGGAAAGGAATTTAGGATGTGTAGGTGATGCTACTATAGTAGTTAGTCAAGCTAGAATGAGTACTCTTGGAGGGGAATAGCTAACAGATAACTGATTCCAGATAGCTGAATTCGTTGTCTCGTAAGACAACGACTATTACTCTGTGCTGAACCGGCTTAAAGGATTCCGGCGAGAAAAAATATGCATCAATTATTAAAATTATTATATTCATGATCCCACTCCATTGTTTTCACGTTTTTAAAAGAACGTTTGAACTGAGTAATTCACGTAATTCGTATCACACAGCCTACGATGAGTATAGTTAGCACCATGTTCCAATTTTGGATGGTATCAGGAAGCTCTCGGTTACCTCGAGATCTACTAATAAAGATGTCGCTCAAGTGTTGTCTAAATGAAACAATTCCCAAGTAGATCGATAGTGGTAAGAAGTAGGAGAAAGGACCAAGTAGGGGGCGGGCGGCCTGGCACTGAAAGTTTCTTCTCTCTCGATTGTAATAATTTCTGACTCTTTCTTATTGGGTTATAAGATTAATAACGAACGTTTAATCACCTCAGCTCTATTACGGGCCGACATTAATGTCAAACTTCAGTACCAGCTTGGATTTATTTATCGAAACGCAGCAACACCTGACGGCTTGAGCAGGTTTTTCCGACCTTCACGATCCCTTAGACTTCCCGAAGTACCCCCAACTTATGTCCGCTCTCGTCTGTATTTGTGGGAATGTGAGGTCTGGTGTATGTCTCTGAGAGAAACGAGCTATTGAACATGCCACTCTCCCCTTTCTGTCATGCCACGTATAGGTATCCCACGGTTAAGTACGGAGAATGTACACTTAACAGAAATAGTGATGAAGATTAGAAAGACTGGAGAGAGTCTAGCTCAGTTTGAACATTTAAGTTGCCATTCCGAAACTCCCCCAATGAGTTAAGAGCTAAAAAGCCAAAGTGCTAACAAAAACTTGTATCAACGTTAATAGAAATAAACAGAAAGGGATGGACGAAATTTGCGTTGATTTACATGTCATACAAAACAACCGAGATACCAATATATGTGCAATAGAATTAAGCAATTATATATTGGGAAAGTGGTAAAAAGTATTGTTTGAATAATAAAACTGTGAGAAATGTACAATTCACGGAATGCCCAATACGAAGCAAGCCCGATTCGGATCAGTTGTCTATTTTCTGAGTGTACGGAGACATCTGAAGAATCGGTAGCGAGTCAGAATGGAACTCACAATCAAAACCATAAACTCCATGGAGGGAGTTACTAATGGTGATAACATTACTCGCTCACCAATAGAACGGGACTCTGCAGAATTCAATATGTGGCCTAAATGTAATTCGCCTACAGGTGTCCCGTTGACACATACTCATAGGAATGTCAGGTGTGAACAACAAGCTACGGTCAGAACTGGTCACAGTCTAGGTACAACGCTTGAATGCCTATGTTGCTTGACACTTTGCACGTTTTGATAGGCTATTATAGTCTGGTCTATTGCCTCACTATTTTTCCACAAAGTTTATCTATACATGAAGTTTGGTCAGTATTCCGCGCTTAAATTGGACTCTTGAAACTACAATCAAGTAAAACCTGCAGTCAATACGACCAAGTATTTACAAACTTAGCTCGGGGTTAACAAAACAGTAATGATAACACTGAAGAGAGTATACTGAGCAAATAATCGTATAAAGTTCACTATGCTAGAAAGATAAACACACATCCAGCAGAACGCCCTTTGGCATATCCAAAACCTGAAAACAAAATCTAGTTCTACGCTTAGTTCGAACAAACTTAGAGAAGATGCAGTGCGATTTTATAGTTCTGACTTGAACACCAAGGTTGGTCAACGATGTTCACGGACAATGTGTAGCCCTAAGTATCAGGGTCTATACCCTCCTGCCATCATGTTTGCATGTCTTGTCATCCAGATATCTGGATATAAAGTTGTATATATCCAAATAAACGAAGCTGAACCATGTTGTTGAGGATAATGTGTGCCTCTCAAAATCTGAAGGGACTGCTGTCCGGAATATCGTACACAATAGATGAATAGCTGCGGCTATGGGTTGTACTAAAAACTGCGCGGAACTGCGCGGAGCTTAATTTCAACTGCGCGTGGATTATTTGATGGATTTTTCTTTATTTGCTGACGAGCAGAATATTGATATTAATAAAACAGACAACAAAATCCGCAAAATGTAGACTATATCGCTTGAAACGAGAGAGAACGAAATTCAAATGGGCGGAAATTATGTTTCACTGCCCGGAGATTCGCTTCGCTGGAATGGAATCGTTAATATTAGAGCACATTATCCTACCTTATTCGTACTCCACTCAGATTCGCTTCACTCGAACTAAGTCTGATGTGTATGAATTTCAAAAGG
Source organism: Hanleya hanleyi (assembly GCA_036873755.1). NCBI lineage: Eukaryota > Metazoa > Mollusca > Polyplacophora > Lepidopleurida > Hanleyidae > Hanleya > Hanleya hanleyi. The sequence goes on along the minus strand of JAVTVY010017261.1, from coordinate 14,073 downwards.
CTTGCGTGTATGAATTTCATCTGTCCGAACGTGAACTTGGTATAAATTTCAACTACGCGGAAATCGAGCCCGTAAGCAAATTTGGCATAAAGTTTAACTGCGCGGAAATCCATGGCAGCTTCACCCCACGCAGATTCTTCTGGATTGAACTAAGTCTGATGTGTATGAATTTCAAAAGGCTTGCGTGTATGAATTTCATCTGTCCGAACGTGAACTTGGTATAAATTTCAAATTGCAAATTTGCTTACGGGCTCGATTTCCGCGCAGTTGAAAGGAGGTGTCGTCTTAGGGCAGCGGAAAGTTGTAACTATGAATTGAAAAGTTATAAGGTTAAACTTGTCTTATATATCAAGGCCTTTATTAAAGAAATGACCATCAACAAGTGACGACGCTTGCCTTCCCAGTTGATTATGCATGTGCCAATATGTGTCAATGGTAGCCGTATGAGAATATGAACCAGAATTTCCCATTGGACTGGCCTCGCCTGTCTGACAAAGAGTTGGGGAATACCTGAGCATTACGTCACAATTTACCGGCCGGCTCGGAGCGAGACAAGAGCAGCAGAGAGCACTCTGAAGGGAAAAATATTCATCTAAAGCGAACACCTCCTTTATACCAAAAGGATATACCGTTCGGACAGATAAAATTCATACACGCAAGCCTTTTGAAATTCATACACATCAGACTTAGTTCAATCCAGGAGAATCTGCGTGGGGTAAAGCTGCCATGGATTTCCGCGCAGTTAAACTTTATACGGGCTCGATTTCCGCGCAGTTGAAATTTATACCAAGTTCACATTCGGACAGATGAAATTCATACACGCAAGCCTTTTGAAATTCATACACATCAGACTTAGTTCAATCCAGAAGAATCTGCGTGGGGTGAAGCTGCCATGGATTTCCGCGCAGTTAAACTTTATGCCAAATTTGCTTACGGGCTCGATTTCCGCGCAGTTGAAATTTATACCAAGTTCACGTTCGGACAGATGAAATTCATACACGCAAGCCTTTTGAAATTCATAGATATCAGAATTAGTTCAATCCAGAAGAATCTTTGTGGGGTGAAGCTGCCATGGATTTCCGCGCAGTTGAACTTTACGCCAAATTTGCTTCCGGGCTCGATTTCCGCGCAGTTAAAATTTATACTCAATTTACGTTCGGACAGATACAATTCATACACATCAGACTTAGTTCGAGCGAAGCGAATCTGAGTGGAGTACGAATAAGGTAGGATAATGTGCTCTAATATTAACGATTTCATTCCAGCGAAGCGAATCTCCGGGCAGTGAAACATAATTTCCGCGCATTTGAATTTCGTTCTCTCTCGTTTCAAGCGACATATAGTCTACATTTTGCGGATTTTGTTGTCTGTTTTATTAATATCAATATTCTGCTCGTCAGTAATTAAGAAAAATCCATCAAATAATCCACGCGCAGTTGAAATTAAGCTCCGCGCAGTTCCGCGCAGTAGTTCCGCGCAGTTTTTAGTACGACCGGCGGCTATGAATCCAATAGATGACTGTGCATATGTTCCAATTTCACAGCATAAAGTATTGAGATAAATCATTCTATAACTTAGCTTATATTGACCACCAGCGCATACAACTGCAGTTAATCGAAATTTTCTTTAAACAATTAACAATGTGTCATCGATTTGCACCGGTTTTCGTACAGTATTTCCACGTCGTTTAATTTCTCTACGTGCTTATAGATATAAAACGGCTGGTCGATCCGTTTAGTACACAAAACGCAACAGCTGCTTGTTTTCACATACTGGTAGAACGCAATTTAAACAATTCAAGGTAATTTATATTGATTGAGGGCTAAGATTATAGTCTGTCGAGATATGTTAACTGTGCAACTCACGGCAAATAAATACCAGTAAAAATGCAATAATATTTATAATACATTGTCAGTTCGTTATATTATACACGACGTGGAGAATATTATATCATCAAATAACCTGGGAAATTATGTGAATTAATTGTCCTTACGAAATATGTCTGTTAGATCGATATTCTAAAAATTGTTCAACAGAATTGATGTTTTCCCTCGCAAGAGGTCACTATAGCAGTGTATAGACGACTTTGTAATGTTTGTTGCAATCGTTATTGGAGTTGGAGCATGTGCGGTGCCCAAACTTGATTAATGGCGTGATTCAAATTTACATGGATCGTTTATTGTAATTTCATGTTCTAGTCCTCGGGCTGTTAGTCTCGCATAAATGAACCGGTCGGTATAAGGACAACCATTTCATTGCCATAAAATCAATAATATCAAACTTTGGTACCTGGTATGTAAACAATAGGACTCAGCTATATGTTTTTAGTATCCTGAACTTAACTACATACTAAACTTCACAGTACTTCGATACTGACAGTCGTTAAATTGCAGAAGCTATACCATATACAGTAAAAGGTCCAAGGGCCAACTATACCATTAAACCATGTGATATGTTCATCCTGGAACATCAGGTTGTGCGTCGTTCACTCTCGCTTACACACTAGGGTTGAAATTTAATGCGATATTAGACATATTATACTACAGTACTGGATATTTATCATTTCCATATAGTCAAATATGGAGAATAACATTAACATGGACAAATCAATGGCAGACATCTAAGGGGCATGCCGACATAACTCGTCGGATGCTATTAACGAATAATTCCGAGTTGATATACCTCACCTGTAGATGTCCATCCCTTTTTATCTTATCTGCAAACCTGACTCAATCTTTCACTTCAGTCTTGATAATAATTTGAAGAGCGAGCAATTGAACTTAAAATCGATTAATGTCACATCGAGTGTAAACTGCTCAACACTTCATAACAGAGAGACGGTTATTGTGTTCTGGTAGATAGATTGAGTAAATTTCAATCTGACAAAAACCTTTTTAGATCTGGTTTTAATAAGATTGGGGACATCTCTGATGAAAAGCTGAACCGAAATGTCATTTGTGGATCGAAAAAACATCTCGAATGTATTTATTCAGAGATGATTCAATATGATATCAGTTTTCTAATTTAACATATATAATATGTGTACAATTAACAAAACATTTCCTGTATGCGAACTTTAATAAAGGAAGGGAACTGCATGATCCAGTATCGCAATACATATTCCTGCCATTATAGCAAAAAGGGGCGTTTCAAATTGACAGCAATTAATGACGTATCCGAACCGTGTCCAAAATAGCGGTAAATATCCGGGTTCATTAGAGATGGGGTCAAAGGGAAATGATGGAATCATGTCCACCAATTATAACCAGCATGACCCGGGTACCGCTATTCCCCACCAACTATAACCAGCATGACCCGGGTACCGCTATTCCCCACCAATTATAACCAGCATGACCCGGGTACCGCTATTCCCCAAATCAACCTTCTGACAAAACCTATTGGTTTCAGACATAAGCAATCACAATTGTAGACCTAATTTATTTGATCTTAAGGGTCCAGCTGTCGAATTGTATCATCCATACATCACTGAAATCACTGAAAAACATTTAACAAAATTACTAAATTGAATATTCCTGTGCCTGAAATATCTCGAATAGATTTCACTTTTCAGGAATTTCTTTTAAACATGGTAAATTTGCATTAACAAATTTTTACCCATTTTTAATAAATTAATATCATATCAACGCCACGTAAAAACGGGGAGCATTAATATGATATTAATTTATTAACATTGTTTCCATCCTATAATTGATAAAAACGTTGAATAAAGATCATACTTCATCCTAAATCATTCTAAGTGTAAAGCACTATTCAGTGTCGCGTATATATACCTTGTCCATAAGGGACGAGACGCGAAATTTTGAGCTGATACATTACAAAAAATTCAGTGGATCAAATAATGCAGGTGACCCAGTAATGGGGTTCACTTTGGCCTTTCATTCCATTTCTTTATCCCTGAAAGACTTCTGTAGCTGACGTTTCGTATTAAAGGGCGGCTTTTGTCAAGATTATTCCATTTTCTGACTTCCCGTCTTTTGTCTCCTCCAGGTATTCTGTGTCCCATTGTAATAACACAAAAAGGCTTTAAGTCGTCTTTCACAGCGCCGAAATCTCCAAAAAAAATTTCAAGAAATGAATTTTCTATTCTCGTCTTTTTAACTGGATAACTATAGGATTCGCTTACATTTTGAACCGCATTCAATTAAAACGCAGCAGCTGTGCTGGACAATTTTAAGATCACAAAACGATTCTTGCTTATCACGAACCAAACTAAAAAGATGCTAGAATCAGTGTTTAAGATTAAACAGTTCTTATGAAATCGTGTTTGGGGAAATTATATACCTCTACCCATGAGCTCTCTATAATTAGGATAATTTTACCGCTGGGAAGGACGCGAAACACCTGTTGCGCAAATTGGAATCTTGCAGAAAATTTAATCCAGTTTCGAACACTTCTTGTGACATTTTGCTCAGCTGAGTATGAATGTCTGTATTATTAAAATGCTAAACACAGCTGAATCACATTCAAAAGGTCTACGTTTAAGTTCCTTATAGTCAATATTTTTCAAAATATAATGATCAAGCGAGACAGATTCCTTTCAAATAAAGTCTGACGTTGACGACCTCGAATTGAAAACACATTTATTCTTTCAACTCGAATTGGGAAATTGAATTTTATAGGTGTTCGCGAATAGATTCACATGAACATCAATGGGTCTTTCTCTCCAGATCCGGATTGAAATATTGCAAAAGAATTTCGCTGGATGGGGTGGACGCCATTATGGGTGGTACACAAGTGATCCTGGTGATGAGGGTGGGCTGGTTAGCTCATGTGATTGTAGCGTCAGAGGCTACAATCAATAAGAACAAGGTTGGAATGGGTGGGGGCAGTGGTTCTGGCATTTTAGGGATGCATTTAGCCTTTACATGAGTCTTTTAAAAGTTACCTAATAAATCCATGGGGCCTCTTTCTTATAGACAAAAGGTTGAATGGTCTGTACTTGGGTTCTCTTCATGCAAAACTTTATCCGGGGGCTTTCCTCAGAAATTACAAATTAAAGATATTGGCATAGTGAAGTTGGGGATGTTTAATGGAGAGAAATGTGACAATGCCCACAAATATGCGGCTGGGATAAGCGATGCTTGAATGCGTTCTGTTAAATAATTGAGATTAGGTATAACGACAGTTGAAAGTGTGGTCATTCACAACTAATCATGTATAGACTGTCCCATTAGTTAACCCATTGTGTATATGTCTGGGATGTAAATAGTTCATATTTCCTATAGCACCTGTTAGTATTGAATGGTCATACGTTCACAATGTCAATATGTAGATTTCGTATATAGAAAAGCTTGTATCGTTTAAAAAAGTTTCAGCTTCCAAAGTTTGACTATCAGAAGACTTATTTCTAATAAGTCGGGTTGTGTGCTCGTTGCATGGGGAAAGTGATTAGTAATTGCATAAGTGTTTAGTCGCAGTAACCTTAAGGTTTTGGAATAACATATTCTTTATTAAGACAGAACAAAAACAGCTCAATCGAAATCGCACCTCCAGGCGTGCACGGGATCCATACCGACTGTCACCGACCGTTTTCTTCGTGAGGATGACAATTTTCCATACGGTACATTACATTGCGTGTATAGCTGTGATTTTAGCCGGATGTAGGTCACTTCCCCCCCAAACCATCTCCCCCCGGTCATTTCCCCCCCAAATTGGTCATCTCCCCCCCAAGATTTTTGGTCACTTCCCCCCCAGTTTTGCCATCTCCCCCCCTAAAAAAATAATTAACTGTAGGACGAAATTTAATATTATACATTAACAACTATAATACATGGTAGAGCACATAAATACATTTTTTACCCCTCGGGCAAATTTTGCCCGAAGGGTATTGTCGTCGTCAGCGTCGTCTGTCCGTCTGTCTGTCTGTCCGTTTTTCTTGTGAACACGATATCTCAAGAAGAATTACAGCCAGGCATTGTAAATTTATACCATGTATGCATCTGGTGAAGGGTCAGAAGCCTATTGAAAATGACCGACCTTGACCTCTTTTTTCAAGGTCAAATTGCAGTTTGAATGTAGATTTGATGCTGCTATCACCATATCTCATACAGTATTATAGCCAGCCCTTGTAACTTAAGTTCAATGATGTACATGTATCTGGTAGTTGACCATGTTTAAAAGAACTCTCCATGTACATTCAGGGGTTTTTCTAGACAGTTTTTCATCGTGGTATTCCCGATGAAAACGAATTTGAATTGAGTTTTTGCGATTTTTTAAAAATTGAGTTTTGGGCTAGAAATTCAGTTTTCTGATTTTTTGGGGGAAGTGCGCGCCGTAGGCGCGGAAAAAAATTGAGTTTTTTTCATAAAAGATTGAGTTTATGTAAGACCGGGCCGAACAAAAATGCCCCGATCACGGGAAAGTTATCGGAACCGAAAGTTCACAACACAAGGTTGTTGTTGTTGTTCGTGTCACCTTCGTCTCTATGCCAATAAATGTCCGTAGGAGAGCCACTCTTCATGTTCCTAAGTGAGATGATAATAATTTGTTATACTCCACAGGCAATGACAGGTGTTAATGAAACCAGCCTCAAAGTAAACAGTAAGCATTGCCTCACAAAAGGACACCATGACATGATAGCATTCATAAAAAGAACGTTTTAGAACATCAAAGAAATGAGAAATAGGTGTAATTTGTAATAATATAATATTTTATGATGACCAGTTATACTCATACTCAAGTAATTTACCCCGAAAATATTTGGGGGGGAAACGGGAAACCTGGGGGGGAGATGACCAAAATTTTGGGGGGGAGATGACCAATTTGGGGGGGAGATGACTGGGGGGGAAATGGTTTGGGGGGGAAATGACTACATCCCTTTTAGCCCTATTTCTGATCTATCTTTCTTATTTAAATGTGAAGTGTCACATCTGGTACCAGTTCAATCGATATTAAATCAGCGCTGGTCCTATCATATACCTGTGACACTGACAGTCAGGCAGATACTTAAGGCTTTCGGGCATGACGTGCTTTAATAAGGAAAATGAAGGGAAATGGGGATATGAGTGGCCTGGAGGGGGAGGAGGTGTTAGAACAAGAGGGTGTAGGCCTACCATAGCGAGGGGATTGTCGTAATCGAGAGAGAGCCTTCGTGGGTGGCCCGTTTAACAATTCAATTCAATTCTATGCGTTTATTGCACGACTTCACGTATATACAGAGCATGGTAAAAGCTAAACTACAGGGCAAATGGGTAAACAATAGAGGTTACTCGTAAACCCGAGTAAACTGATAGTGGCCAGAATGGTCAGTTCGTCACATTGTTTGTCCAGCAGCTGATAAAACATCTTCAGTGGTCAGTATATATCCAGCTTTAGCCGGTCAGCAGCATAATAAGAGAGGTTAATAGCTATTCTGTGTACATAACTTGGATGACACATTCAGTATTATCGTATATTTCTGAATTTATCCGTGTTAACGGACCACAACGACCTGGTCAGTGCTATGTAGTTACTTAGAAATGGCATATGACTGGACGCTTTTGACTCCTCGCCACTGAGAACAATAGTCCCTGTCAGAATTTAACCAGGAATTCGTGATCGTAACCATGACAAACCGCTATATATCCCGTCGGCGTGGTGAAATCTCATTCCCCGTTAAACATAAACTAACAGTATGTAATTATATACATATGCAATTTTATATATACCCAACTTAGATTTTATTAACTCAAATATTCAAACGACAAAATTACCATGTTAAGCGTTCGTCATGGTCACAGACAAGACATTATATTACAGCATATGTCGCGAACAACTGAGTTAATTGTATATTCGTCAATTTTGAATGAAATCTATGGATTTTGTAACAAATATACCGCTGTCATAAGATGGAGGGTTAGGGTTAGGGTGAACATAGAGCAATATTATGTTGAATGTATAACCATGGATATATAATGTTCAATTTAACCGGTATATTTTCGGTAAATATTGCACAGACAATTAACCCATGTGAACATGTGTGCTCATTATTTCAATGTAGAACTACAAAATAAGAATCTCGGTTTGTATTGTAAAAACAAAAAGAAAAAATACACGGAAAAGTGAGAAATGCACAAAGGTTCAAATAAAAATTAAAAACTTCTTACCTGCGATATTAAGGCGAAAATTAGGTAGATTCCACTCATTTCGATCAGTCGAGTCTTCATGACGTCTGAGTATTACTTCAACCTGTTTAGCTGGGTAAAATCCTCAGGAAAACTTTCGCACTGACTAAACTAAGTACACATACAGAGTAAACTCTCTACTTATAACACCGAGGAATACATGTACATAGAAAGAAAGACCCCGCACCAAGTAACAATTCGTGTTCGGTATCCCGATGTATTGTCCCAAACCATGCAAGCGGTTTTAAAACTTGGGGCGTTAAAATCTGTACAATTCTCGCTATTTCTCTTCAATGGAACTGACTATACTGAACGCTGGATAAAATGAAAGCGGTTGCATATATTCAGTCTGTACTATTATGCTGCAGATACAAACAGCGTAATTTACAGATGTTCGCACTGCTAGTCCGCGCGATATCTTACGCTACACAACTGAATCTGGCTGCTTCATAGGCATAAATACGAGGCGGTGAGATGTCTCTCACTCACAGTCTATTCACAACAGTCTTTACAACAACGGTCCAATTATATAAAATCCGAGCCCGGGAATTGGGGTTTAAACGACCGACCCCCTGTTGAACAACGAACTGCCCGGCCTGACAGGCTGAATTCTACCCTCGTTCAACTCGATGTTCAGAGCGAACCACGTTTCACAAATAGTCCGCCTATTTCCTAACCTTTATGAGAAAGGAAAATCTATTTCCCACTCATTCCTATTCCAGTCAGTATAAAGGCCAGTACGACTGTGTATTACTGTAGTGTAGTCGCCCAGCTGGTATACGGCTCGCGATTTCCACACGTTATATTCCCTAGCTCCACTACTGATAATGTGATTCTCGCTGACACAACGATTGGGGCAGAGGCTAACTGGCGAGTTCCGGTTTAGCCTCGGGCGCAGGCGCCTAGCGGGGTTCAATGAAGTCGCGTTCTCTCGTCGTTCAGACGACTGATTATTCGACCCATTTCTGACGGCTTAGACCGAAGAATAATACAGATAACAGGAAACCTGAACTACTATCATTTAGTAACCTATGTGTTTATGCGTGGAACTTGACTTGAATGCCGTAGGTAGTAGCCTAGTGATATGCTTCGGTACTGGGATACCGCTTACTGTGTCCGGCTCAACCTGTCATTGCAGTGGAAATTCCAAAGCATCATAAAGTAAACCATTTTAGAATGTGAGACTTATGCTAACCGTAATAACGGGTATTTTGAAGAATTTACAATGGTTGTTAAGTGTCATCATGGTGTCATATCACGTTTACATATTGGTAACGTCCTCCTTAACAATGTTCAGGTAATATAAATCCATTATATAACTTCATAACAAATCATCAAAGATGAAAACCGTAAGAGAAAACACAACTAATCCCAGCGATGAGTATTAAATATCCACCAAACACACACTCTGCCTGCCCCCCCATATAATTTTAACAGAATTCGTTATTCGATTATAGGATTTGGGCTGGAGGATTAACGTCAATATAATATGATACTACAGCAAAAAGAGAGAGAAAAAAAGCCCATATCTATACGATATAAAATAGTTGTCTGTTCGCATAGTCTAGATGATAACACTCCCACCACCACACCCATTCCATATCATACCATCCCAGCCATGTATTTTCTAATAGTTTGAAGATGGGAGATTGCTGGGGAACACGAGGAACACGGGAGTGGGCAGGGGAGGAACGACGTTATGTTGAATGTGTCATATACTGACTACATGTATGTATATTAATGTTTGACGGACATATGGGCAATTCTGCTCTCCAATATTACAGCTATCAGAAATATCAAGGGCATTTTTTGTGTTAAATTAATTCACCGTATATGGCCACCAAAAGAACATTACTGTTGACTGTAGAATATATGGAAAAGCTTTTCATAACGGGTTTAAGTTAACACAGGTATACGTGCTAGTCTGTACAGAGAACTGTATGTTCTAGGAGTCTTATCTATCATATCTTGTCCTTCCCCAATATATAACTTCATATAATAAAATAGCGCAGGCTTTGTTGGTATTTTTCAAAAAGCGTTACCATGAGTTTACGCCCTGAATGGACTGCGGCGTAAGGTGCAGGGTAAGTGCGGTAACTATTGATACACCTTGGCTATGGTCTGTCGATTTTGAAAAGACCCTCAACTGAGACACGTCAGAAAAGGGCATGCTATTCTATCATAAATAAAGGGTTATTTTGTATGAAATTCCATGACAGCGCTAAGACATGAGCAACCGAATCTGACATATAGACCCATGTCAAAAAATTTAATTCATTTGAATGGTGCTATCTGTGAACCTGGGATTACTGTTTTAAGTACAGGTCCTCGCGCTGGTTAATCTGTCAGAAATACCATGGAAACGGCCACCAACCCCGAGTTATTAACACATAATTAGGATCCACACGACTTGAACGTGTTATTCCTATAGGTCGTTCTCATTGTTACCCCTTTACATACTTGTGAAACGGAATGAGTCAAGTCTAATATAAGTGAAATCACTCGCCACGCCAATCACCCACTCACATATATCCATGCGTCCATCCACAGAGCATTTGACTGAGATGTCTTTTTCTTGCCATACGGGTTAAGAGTAAAAAAAATATATACAAATTTATTTATATATACATAATATTATGTATAAGATTAATCACCAAGACGCTGTCAAGTCATTATCTTTACTGAAGAATATTCATCTCCTCAGATATGTAAGGTCATTTCACCGTTACCAGGGACAATAATCCTTATACACACGGTAGATATACCAGGCCATCTCTCCGTTTCCTACACGATGGCCATCACCTTGAGACGAAAAGTCATCTCCTCTGTACCGTTACTGTCAACAATATCCATCACAACAGAGATGCAAAGTCATCTCTCCGTAACTGTGAACAATAGTCATCAAAACAATGAGACAAAGTCAGCTCTCCGTTACTGTGAATAGTCATCAAAACAGAGAGGCAAAGTCAGCTCTCCGTTACTGTGAACAATAGTCATCAAAACAGAGAGGCAAAGTCAGCTCTCCGTTACTGTGAACAATAGTCATCAACACAGAGAGGCAAAGTCAGCTCTCCGTTAGAGACAACACTTTTCATCACAACAGAGCTGCAGTCATCTCCTCGTTACTGTCAACACTATTGATTATAATAGAGATGCAATATCATCTCTCCGTTACTCTCAACAATATTCATGATTACAAAGATGAAACGTCAATTCTCCGTTACTCTCAGCAATATCATCAAAGGTCATCTCTCCGTTACCGACAACGACATCTATCACCACTGATATGTAAAGTCATTCCTTCCTTACTGACAACAAATATCGTCATCACTGATACGTAAATTCATCTCTCCATTACCGACAACAATAATTATCACCACCCATATGATAACTTGCTTCTCCTTTACCAACAACAATAATCATCACCTCTTTGAGAACAATAACCATCAACACTGATATGTAAATTAATCTCTTCCTTACCGACAACAATAATCATAACCACCGATATGTAAAGTCATTCCTTCTTTACCGAAAACAATAACCAGCACAGTTGATACGTAGAGTCATCTCTCTCTTACCGACAACAATAACCATCACGACCGATATGTAAATTCACCACTCCGTTACCGACAACAATAATAATCACCACTGATATGTTAAGTCATCTCCCCGTTACGGACAACAAAAATCATTACCACTGGTATGTGAATTCATCTCTCCGTTACCGACAATAATGACCATCACAACTGATATGTAAAGTCATCTCTCCGTTACCAACAACAATGACCATCACCACTGATATGTAAAGTCATCTCTCCGTTATCGACAACAATAACCATCACCACTGATATGTAAAGTCACCTCTTCGTTACCAACAACAATGACCATCACAACTGATATGTAAAATCATCTCTCCGTTACCGACACAATAACCATCACCACTGATATGTAAAGTCATATCTTCGTTATCGACAACAGTAACCATCACCACTGATATGTAAAGTCACCTCTCCGTTACCAACAACAATGACCATCACAACTGATATGTAAAGTCACCTCTCTTTTACCAACAACAATAACCATCACCACTGATATGTAAAGTCACCTCTCCGTTACCAACAACAATGACCATCACAACTGATATGTAAAGTCATATCTTCGTTATCGACAACAGTAACCATCACCACTGATATGTAAAGTCATATCTTCGTTATCGACAACGGTAACCATCACCACTGATATGTAAAGTCATCACTCCGTTATCGACAACGGTAACCATCACCACTGATATGTAAAGTCATCACTTCGTTATCGACAACGGTAACCATCACCACTGATATGTAAAGTCATCACTCCGTTATCGACAACGGTAACCATCACCATTGATATGTAAAGTCATATCTTCGTTATCGACAACGGTAACCATCACCACTGATATGTCAAGTCATCTCTCCGTTATCGACAACAATAACCATCACCACTGATATGTAAAGTCATCTCTTCGTTACCGACAACAATAACCATCACCACTGATATGTGAAGTCATATCTTCGTTATCGACAACAATAACCATCACCACTGATATGTAAAGTCATCTCTTCGTTATCGACAACAATAACCATCACCACTGATATGTAATATCATCTCTTCGTTATCGACAACAATAACCATCACCACTGATATGTAAAGTCATATCTTCGTTATCGACAACAATAACCATCACCACTGATATGTAAAGTCATCTCTTCGTTATCGACAACAATAACCATCACTACTGATATGTAATATCATCTCTTCGTTATCGACAACAATAACCATCACCACTGATATGTAAAGTCATCTCTTCGTTATCGACAACAATAACCATCACCACTGATATGTAAAGTCATCTCTTCGTTATCGACAACAATAACCATCACCACTGATATGTAATATCATCTCTTCGTTATCGACAACAATAACCATCACCACTGATACGTAAAGTCATCTCTTCTTTATCGACAACAATAACCATCACCACTGATATGTAAAGTCATATCTTCGTTATCGAGAACAATAACCATCACCACTGATATGTAAAGTCATCTCTTCGTTATCGACAACAATAACCATCACCACTGATATGTAAAGTCATCTCTCCGTTATCGACAACAATAACCATCACCACTGATATGTAAAGTCATATCTTCGTTATCGACAACAATAACCATCACCACTGATATGTAAAGTCATCTCTTCGTTATCGACAACAATAACCATCACCACTGATATGTAAAGTCATATCTTCGTTATCGACAACAATAACCATCACCACTGATATGTAAAGTCATCTCTTCGTTATCGACAACAATAACCATCACCACTGATATGTAAAGTCATATCTTCGTTATCGACAACAATAACCATCACCACTGATATGTAAAGTCATCTCTTCGTTACCGACAACAATAACCATCACCGCTGATATGTAATATCATCTCTCCGTTACCGACAACTATAACCATCACCACTGATATGTAAAGTCATGTCTCCGTTACCGACAACAATAACCATCACCACTGATATGTAAAGTCCTCTCTCGGTCACCGACAACGCTAACCATTACCACTGATATGTAAAGTTGTCTCTTCTTTACCGACAACAATAACCATCACCACTGATATGTAATATCATCTCTCCGTTACCGACAACTATAACCATCACCACTGATATGTAATATCATCTCTCCGTTACCGACAACTATAACCATCACAATTGATATTTAAAGTCATCTCTTCGTTATCAACAACAATAACCATCAACACGGATATGTGAAGTAATCTCTTCGTTACCGACAACGATAATCATACCAGTGACATGTAATCCCGCTGACGACCAATTAATTCTTTCTCTCTCAAAAATCATTTCATATCTATATATGCTCAGTGGTGGGCTATACGCCATACCAAAT
>JAVTVY010017260.1:0-64519 GCA_036873755.1 Hanleya hanleyi | reverse complement strand
TCAGCTCTTTTAATAGTAAAGATATTTTCGCAAACCGCTACATTTACGTTCAAATAATGCAGATATACTGAGCATAAGAACAAACAATGGTCACTAAATTCTGATTATGAATATATTTCAGAAAATATATAATTCGCTTTGGTGAGTTGATTTATTGCTATTTACTTGAGTAAAACCTGATAAGGTATCGAAACTCTTATCGCTAGGTATACCTTAACCGGAGTGATCGAATAAATTCTGTACTGACAGATGCGTTATCGTGGACAGAGAGTTTGGTAAACATATCTGATTTTCTCGAAGATTTCGACAATTATATACGGTTTCTCACTATGGAATCGAAGTACCCGTTGAATACTATACATAAGGGAACGTATCCTTCACGGACTCTATACCCGGCACTCCCAAATTATCATCTCAGAAAAGTTGTCATTTTACGTAATAGTAAAATAGTCAAAAAATTCCCCGTAATAAAAATACCCATATGATGTTTGCGCTACCGGTATGTCCATCATCTTGATCCGGTTCAAGCTTCATCCGTATATCTTGGAAAGTGTCAGGCCTTGACTCTATTAATATCAATATCTGTTTCCCGATCTTCGTTTCAGAGGGGAAATATGAAATGCGGTAAACTGGTAAACTGTCAGAGAACTTATTCCATATATACATATAAAATATTCGGTAAGAATAATTTCTTAGAACATGGAATACCCGGTACACGAGTCTTTGTTTTTACATATGGATATATGGCACTGTAACGTTCGTCTTTTCTTATATTTTAAGCTCTGAGCTCTGTTCAGTTGACGATATTAGTTCAATCGTTGGCAGATTATTCTCTCTCAGCTGAGCGTTATCCGTCGGAAAGTTCCAGCCTGCTTTACGTAACATTTGAACCAACTGCCATCATCACATGTTTGCTCGTCTCTCCGCATCACAGACAGGACTGATGATGTGATGTATTCGGTGGGGGTTTTTTTCTGACAATGTAGACAATCCATCGGACACAGTTATTACATAGGTGGATCACTAGAGAAATTAGGCCTTTAGGGAAGTATAAGTATTCTTAAACTGGGAAAGGATTTATTCAACAAATTGTCAACTGGGAGTATGAATCAGAAAACGAGGATTCCGAAACTGACGAAACTGATCGATGAAGCATAACAGAACAAGAATCTAATGAAATTAAATCCTATCTGCTGCCCCATTTGGATATGTCGCTTGTGGGACCTAACCGGCTTGCACCAACGCAAGTGTCGACCAATCCCGAGAACTCTTCATAGTGCTTTGAAGGGAACATACTGATAGGGGCTATGGACTGGTCCTTGGCATTAACCTTTGGTTAAAGCAGATACGATGACCATATCCCCCCTCTCCGACTGCAAGAAAAGTAGTTAAAATGAGGCCGTGATGTCATAAGACTATTAAATATTCATGACCTGGGCGCTCTGAACACAAAATTCAATTGAAATCGGTAAGATCCTACATAGCGACATATACGATTGGGAAGCATTGATAGGATATTAATTTATTAAGATTGAATAGAACAATATCAATTTATTTAAATGAACTAATGCCGCCACCCCATCGCCGCAATCACCACAACTACCCCTGATGCCATCGCGGTCTATTTCATGATCTCAATTGTTCAATAGGCTGATTTTGTGAACATCGTTAAACCAAATAATAATCTAAATAAAATGAATTCGTTGTTTTGGTTGCAGGGTTCAAGTTATTATGGATTGATGACAACTATGATTCAACAGTGTTAAATTAGAATACAAATAAAACTGCCCTCTGTACAAAAATCAACCTATCCTGTACCTAAGAGGATTCCTACACATCTCCTTCTAGTTTGTATCTCCTGTCGCCAGCGTACCAACCTTAATGGGAGGCTTGCACAATAAGGCCAGGAGATAAACCGGAAGTGCTACTTCTGTCAGTAAAGCGTTTAACTTGGCCTGACCACCTCAATGGGGTATGATAATACCCCAGCCAACAGTCAGATTTTCGGGCACGATTCCCATCCAAGCAGCACACCGCGGGAAGTGACATCAGATATAGTAAAAGCGATGTTTGTCGAACATTCCGATTACTTTTAAATTCTGCATTAAACGTTTGTAGACCTAGCATTAAAAAGAATGATCTAGAGATTTTCCCCCAGTTTATATGGGCAGAGCATATGAAAAGTAGTTAGCTCATGTGATAAACTGAAGGAGTTGTTCGGTCAGATTACTATGTGGGCATGAGCTTCCTCTATATGTCGTAATGGTCATCTTCCGCTACTGGTGGCATCGGACCACTAATAGTTTTGTTACTTCTTATCTATTGGCATAAAAAACCACAAAAATTTCAGAAAACTATCGATGCATAAATCCACTTGGCAGGACACTAACTGTGAAAGACTTGACAGGAGATGACCATGGAAATTTCAAATTCTCGCCATTGACAGCTGATTGGTGTTACCGAATGTCATTCAATTTGTAAACAGGGAGCCTTCTCACCCCTCATTGATCATGTCTCCATCCACCATGCTTTTCCCAAAATTACCCAAATCAACACCAGGAAGTACAGTTTGAAGCCTCATCTGCAATTTGAAATATCAGATATATCAGAAATGCTGAAATTTCACAGCTCTTAAATCCACAAAGATCTGCTCTCAAATTTCTAAACAATGTAGGTGGAGGGCTCCGACCCGGAAGTGATTAACTCCGGTCTGATGCCTGTCAGTGATGGGTTAAAATAAAGAATGCTCTCATCTGAACAAACCATACCGATCCCCAAACTATCTTGAGAAGGCACAGATAAAACTATGCACAGATAGACATTTTACAGCCTATATACCAAGGATACCCCTTTATAATTTCCCCTCAGTTTGCCGCATATGACTTCAGACTGAGGTACAAGTAAACAGTACAATATCTCACTAACCTGTACATATTTTTCCATCTGGTAAAAAGCACCAAGTAGACAATCCTTTTACCTACAATAAGAAGTATGAAGCATTAACTGGATATGTTAAACACTATTTTAAATTATTTTTTTTATTATTTTAATTCATTTTTTATGAACATTTTCAAATTAAAACTTAAAAATAAAAAAATAAAAAATTCAAAATGTGACAAAACATAATTTGTTTACAAGCTGCTCATTTAGACTACATTTGGTAAAAAAATTCTTCATGACAGTGGTTAATTCCTCATGTAATCAGTGGGTCATCCCAGTAATCTATCAAATGTGATTAAAATTTGATGTTGATACAAAGATCAAAGACATGCTTAATCCTGTAATAAGTGACAGCAATGTACACAAATGTGTACACAACACATCCAAAAATATAACACAGAGGTGTTTATGGTATACACAACTCCCATATAGAGAATATATGTCAGTTCAGTTGGATGGATCTACATCTCATCAAGATCTTGCTGGCAGTAATTAGAAAGATGCACATATCACTTGTAAACAGTTATTATTACTGAGAAAACTCCTAAATAACATTGAGGAATATATTCTGTGTCGGATTTCAAGTCCATGAATGCAATGTTTGCAAACAGATAACACTTGTCAAACACAACATAGAAGAAAGAACGGAATAAAATTCAATGACAACATATCTGATGGTCATTTGCTGATCTCTGCCACATTAACAACCATGAAAGGTGAGGACAGATGGAAGTTGACCCAGTTAAATTGTTAACTGTTTGGTGAAACATTAAAGTGGCAACTTACAGAAATCAAGGCCTATCTTCCAATAGAGTTGGAGGCCATACCTTCTGAGTCACACCGTGCGAATTTCCCTGAGAAACTATTTGGTGTGTGTTGGGGGGGGGGAGGGGGGTCTTGCTAATATTTGGTGCCTGTAATCCATGTTCCTTGCTACCCGTAAGATCTCTAATCTGAATATGAAAGGAAATTAAAAGTTATAATCCTGAAGATAGTAAAAATGAAATGAAGAGAAAGTATTTGCTATGATGCAACTGCGAATGACAATAGGCACACCAAAATGTGAAACCATCAACAGTCAGATTAATTGTTGACTCAGTTAATCAGATTTTATTTGTCTCATTAAAGTTACAAATGCAAAAGGCATTTCGGATATCCTTTGTGTGTGACACTTGAGTTTTTGCCGGTGATATGATTATTGTTAATTTCATGTGGTTCCAGATTGATATAAAGTGGATTTATACACAAATGATTGAAGCATTGAAGATTTGAACTGAGGTCGACTTCCTGAAAAAAAGCATGTAATTGTATATATGTAAATTTCTTCTCTTCCATTTATATTTTATTGTATCTCGAAAACTAATTTGCTCATGATTACCAGCTGTGTTAAGTGGACCTCGTCATATTTGGCATTGACTATTTGGCCCTAGCACTGACAAATCAGTCATTTTTTTGCCTACATTTGCTCCAAAATGTCTCCATTTTGTCGCGGAAATGGCATAAGAATACAAGAGATGTTACCCATCATTATCAGTATGATGCTTTTTTCACCCACATTTGGCAAGAGAAAAAAATAATTTTAATAATTGAAAAATTATTTATAATTAATTAAAAACTTAATTTTATTTTATTAATATTTTAATAACATAAATTTGACACAACCCCAATATTTGTACGTTGTTCAGGAGTCCGCTTGGAGAAAATCGAGCTGATCGAGTCAAAACTGTAGCAACAGTGACGATTTGAAATTCACTGGTCAAATGTGAAAATCGACTGTGTTAGGCATCAGACCAGTAATAATTGTGTTACTTGTTATGTATTAGCATAAAAAAAAATCACAAAAAAATCAGAAAACTATCGATGCATAAATCCACTTGGCATGACAATATTCACCTTGTGGGACACTAACTGTGAAAGTCTTGACAAGAGTTGACCATGGAAATTTCAAATTCTCGCCATTGCCAGCTGATTGGTGTTACCGAATGTCATTCTTTTTTGTAAACAGGGAGCCTTCTCACCCCTCATTGATCATGTCTCCATCCACCATGCTTTTCCCAAAGTTACCCAATTCAACGCAAGGAAGTACAGTTTGAAGCCTCATCTGCGATTTGAAATATCAGATATATCAGAAATGCTGAAATATCACAGCTCATGAAATCCAAAAATATTTGCTCTCAAATTTCTAAACAATGTAGGTGGAGGGCTCCGACCCGGAAGTGATTAACTCCGGTCTGATGCCTGGTGGCAGGGTCATAGTTGAATGAGCCTGTGAAACGGAGCATGCACTGTTGGGGGAAGGGGGGGTCACCTTAGCCAAGATCGACCAACAGGAAGAGGAAATCACAGGACCTGATTGGATAATTGTTACGGTAATCTGCAGTAGCAAACAACATAATGGACATAAGGAACTCCAACTCACAGAAATGGGAGGTTCGTTAACTGTGTTATATACGCCGGCCTTCAGTACCTTATTTGACGACGTTGATCCGGTCAACCAGTGCGTGTCACTCTCAGAAATTGTAATAAAATAGTGTTATATCCAACATTATAGTGCTGTATCAGGAGCAATACAACACATAACAAGTGTTGAATTCAGTATTGTAAAGTGTTGTATTGCTCCTGATACAGCTGTATAATGTTGGATTTAACACTTTTTTTCAACACTTTCTGAGGGTGTTACAAATGTAACATCTTATATAATGTTGCCACTCCTCGGACATTCATAATGTTAAATACCGGTACAACACTTTTATTTTAAGAGTGTAATTAAAAAAACAAATATTAGCTGGGCTGTAAGATAGCAAACGGACTAAAATTTCCAACGAACTAAATTTCCTGTCATACCATTCTGGGACCAACGACCACCATCAGTGGTCACTAATTACTAATGTAATTTCAAATTACTTCATTTAGTTTTGAGATGTTTATTAAGTTGTCAAACCCTAAGCAACATGGCTGAGAGGTTGGAGAATGCTCGTTATCTCAGGAGTTCGAAGTCAACCACCAAAATAGTACAGGAGATTCAACTATTCGATTTGTAAATAACTTTTTCGAATTTAACTTCCTGGATTCTGAGTACCAAACGCTTATTATCATATCCTGAACTCTTACCTCGTAATCTGCACGCAGAACAAATATACCTGATATGTATACATGAAAAACCTGGCTAACCGCGATAGCTCAATCCGGGTCACTATATTTATACTAGTACACTAACAATCACACCCAATCCCATGACCTCACACAGAACAACGTGAAAATCAACCTGTAACCAATATGGGTCATCTATACGCGGTAAGACATGGGTGACGAAGTGTACCGTAGGAAAATGCGTGAAAAAATACGCGTTTTCTCCTCCAAGATGACTTTTGGAATTCGGTGAACAAGCACATACAAAAAGACAGATAAAATGTGCCAATTCCTTCTTAATTATTGTTTTGTGACGTAGGGTCTATTGGTCGTCGAGTGATAGAAACATATACATTTGGCTGTGAAAGAAACTATACATGGTTACCTGGTTTCATTTTACATTCGAGATGCACTTGCACCGTGCCGCCCAACTCACCCCAAACCCAAACAGACCTCTCAAGTGTGATTACAGAATTTGAATAATGTCATGAATATATAACACGAGAGTAACAAGGCGTTGAGAGTTAGATCTGTCTAATATTTGTGTTTCTGAATAAAACTTCTTGGGCACACTGTTGTCACAGCCATAAATCATCACACCGTATCGAATATATTAGATAGAGATCAATACACACATAATTTGGTGAAGTTTCGCTTCCATCTTCCCTTAGTCACATATGCATGGGCACCCTTCCGCGGGCGTAATGGCCCTCTACTCCCTAAAAAAATTGAGTGAACTGTTCCACTCAAGTTTGAGTGAAATGTACCTGTTCACTTAAACTTGGGTTACTTTTCACTCAACTTGAGTTAAAACCACTCAAGTTCACTCAACTTGAGTGGGATGAGTTTCCACTTTTATGCTTGAGTGAATGTCACTCAAGTTGAGTGCATTTAACTCCAGTTAAATGAAAAGTAACTCAAGTTGAGTGAAAATCTCACTCAAGTATTGAGTGGGATCAATTTCCACTCTTAGTTGAGTGAAATTTCATTCAACTTTTTTTAGAGAGTATGTTCTGTTCCCTTGAAATAATCATACAACAATATTTTATTGATGTTAATCCAACAAGCTTGACTTTCTGATAATAGGGAAAAGGTTTATCAACTTGACACAAATATCTTTAATAGATGTACCAAATATAGACAAAAATCACTTAGACATTCACAATCTGCATGAACCCGGTCGAATCGCGTGTATTTAGGCTTGCCTGGACATTTCTTTAAGCTATGATAAACAACATTTGATAAATGTCGATATCTTAGTTTGTTTCAGTAAGCAGACTCTCCCAATGTCATTCCCGAATAAGAACAATTTTAATTTCCCAAAACTAGAGTTAGCGAGAATGGTGGTTCTGTGATTGTCCGACCTATCTGGAATTTCGATCACATGACTGGATGCTCTTTGAGAATGGCCACGATTGGTTGACTGGACAGATTACTGGCATATAAACAAGCCCTTTTCTCGGAATATAGAAACCGCATGTCGGATGTACCCACATTGAGGAGGTTGCTCACTGCATCATTCCATCCTGTTTACGGTTGCAATTGAAACATTCATCAACCACCTTGCAATTTAATGTGCCACATATCTCTATAAGTCAACAGCAGAGTGGGTTGGGCGCCAACATGAGAACTGTCGACTATAGAGCTTTGGCGTACCGGCACATTATGCAGTCAATCAATTGCATGATCAGGGATTTATTAGGATAAATGTCTCACCTACCACAATGGATTGCCACTTCTTTTGAAACCGTCAGTTAAATTAATAGCCCAAAAAGGACTTTTGAATAAATATTTGGCTCCCTGGATAATAATATATTCATAGCTGAATGGCTTGGGATTGTTGAAACAAACGGCAAATGTCTATATTCGTAGCTTTAGAAAGCAGATACATTTTTGTACAGAATCGTCCATAGAAACATTGTTTTCACGCTTGGTCAGGACTTGTCTCCACTGCTTATATGTATCGGGGGGGGGGGGGAGAAAGAGTTATTTTGGAGTGAACTACGTCATCCACCTCACTGGGGCATAGCAATACCCCAGCCTCCAGTCAGATTATCGGACAGGATTCCTGCCCGAGCAGCGTACCACCGGAAATGAAATCATATATAGTAAAAGCGATGTTTGTCGAACGCTCTGATCACTTTTCAATTCTGCATTATAGGCCTAGGCCTACCTTTGCTTACCGAGCCTTAAAAACAATGATTTAGAGATTATTTTCCACGTTTGTTTGAACAATGTCTGTGAAAAGTAGTCTATGAAAAGTAGCAAATCTGAGTGAGTTGTTCGGTCGGATTTAAAATGAACCGCGTGAGCGAGGGTTTTGAAGCTCTCTGTGCGCCGGTGCGTCCTCCCATAATTGCGTCGTAAGTTGCTAGGCCATAGTAAAATAATGGCCTTTCATTGATCGTATCAGTAGGTCACGCGGTTCGAGATGCGTGACGTACACTCAAAATATTTCTGGAAATATCAAGTCGGTGTGGTATTTCAGCTACAGGCATAGTAGGTGCGTGCCTCTGGAGGAGAGAGAGAATGGGTTAAGTGGAGTGAGATCAAATCCATTTTGCTTTGCTCTCATACCGGTTTTCTCACAGGGTACATTTTCCCCCACTTTCCCTTGCAAGGTAAAGATTGAACAAAGCTGAATACTGAGAATATTATTTTCAATCTGGCTTCTTGACGGGAAAATATAAATTGTAAGAAATGTTCCCTCATTGTGCGTGTCATTGCGCCTTCTGGACACAGAAATACAAATCTAGCTGGTTTTATACCCGACCGACTAAAGTCGAAGGGCATTAGGTCCCCAATCCTCACGTGTTTGTTGCTCATGAGAATCCAAAGAAACATATTGAGTTGGGGTCACGGGGTCAACGGTCAAGGTCAAAACACCCAAAACTTTATACTAGTATAGTTTATTCTGTATCGTGAGTTATGTCCCACCCTTCAGACCTACCGTATATACATGTGGTTTCAAAAACAAACTCATCGATAGGGAGATGGGGTTGGTCACATTCACAGTTTATCTTGTCTGGGTTTGAAGCAAGGCTTTCTGTGTACAGCTTTTTCGACATGTAGATTTGGGGTAAGAGGTCAAGATTATCAAAACAGAATGATCTCATTCTTGTTTTAAGAGGTAAGTTTATTTATTTTACACTTGATTTGGGGTGGTTTCATACAAAGAGGAAACACGGGAGACAATTCATTTACATTTGCATATCTGAGACCTTTATCACATGTGTCTATATCATGATGTCCAGATAATTTGATGCACTAAGGGCCTCTGTGTTTGGCGGGTATGTGTGCTCATGTGAACACTATGGTAGAGAACAAGTCGAGCATATAAATTTGATCCATCGCAATGGTATGCTCTATAAGTAGCAAAACGTGCAGATTATATGTAATTTCTGGGCCAGGTCGCCTTATTCCTTGATTACGTAAAATAAAGCTCTTCTGAGTTTATATCATTCATCGCTCAATAAAATATTCCTCGCGTTACCCGGAAGATAAAGTTGTGTTCTCCGTCTTCTGTACTTTATTTTCACTGAAAGTGGAATACAGCTCATCTGTTATATACGGCATAATATTATAATAGCAGTATACGAACATCTGGCACCCGACTCTCAGTCACTAAAGTAAGCCTCTGAAACTTGCCTGGGAGAATTAACTCTTTTACTACCGCAGTAGTATAGAAAGAGCAGATCTCTTACCATAGTACCGAGTGGAAATGAGGAGGGAAATGTGGTGAAATGTGGAGGGAGTGGGATGGGTTGTGAATTTGGGTTGCGGCCTTGACTTTGAACCTTTGACCTTGAAAGTTGACCCAGGGAGCCATCGAGTGCCTGCGGTTACTTGGGTGCATATACCATGTGACTATGCAGTCGTCACGTTTTCAGTAAATAAAGAGAAGCGCAGAGAAGCTGGGCCAGTTTTGGTTCCAATTGAGTGTAGTGTGTCGCCTTCAAGCTCCCGGCAGTGTGGTTATGTGTGCGTAATATTTGCACAGCCATGTTTGAATAATGTCTGTATAGCTATGTGCGAGTGAAGGGCTTACAGCTATGTGTAAGTAAGTTATGTGCAGTTATAAGTGAGTATAGTTCGTACAACGGGGCATGGCTAAAGTACTGCAGCTATGTGCGAATAAGGTCGGTGCAGCTTTGTATCAGTGATGTTTGTGAAGCTATTATTGAGTAATATCTGTACAGGTAAATAGGCTGAGTGTGTGTAGGCCTATTCATATGTGAGTAAGGCATGTGTCGCTCTATCTGTGTGT
Organism: Hanleya hanleyi; assembly: GCA_036873755.1. Taxonomy (NCBI): domain Eukaryota; kingdom Metazoa; phylum Mollusca; class Polyplacophora; order Lepidopleurida; family Hanleyidae; genus Hanleya; species Hanleya hanleyi. The sequence goes on along the minus strand of JAVTVY010017260.1, from coordinate 54,183 downwards.
ATTTTCTGTACAGCTATGTATCTGTAATTTATGTGTGTCTACGCGTGAGTAAAGTATGTACAATTATGTGTGAGTAAGGCCCCTGCAGCTATGTGTGAGAAGGATCTGTGCACGACATATTTGGATCAAGTTTGGCCTATCTATCACCAAATCCCCAACAGCAGGCGTCCCTAGCATTGACGCATGCGTATAATGACGTCACCAGACACAAATCGACAGCCCTGATAACATCCCTATAAGACGACACCCTGCACGACCCGTTTGAACCTATTATGGCACCAATTTCGCTCAAACATGTCCTTGCGTAGCCATGAATGCCATTTTTCTACTACTTGACTGTGCCCGCGCATCATGACGTCAAAGTCACATCATAGCTAGGACACTGTTTGACATCATGCACAAAGAAAGCTTCAATGTGACACCTTCCAGAGTCGAGTTGGACCCAAGATGGCCCATCTATCGCGCAAACAAGCCTTGCGCACCCCAAAAATGCAATCTTTGCTTCTACTCCTCGACTGCGCATGCACTCTATGAAGTTACTCCCAGTAAATGACAAACCAATCATAGTCTACACAATGAGAGCTTAAACACGAAAACCTACACGACCCATTGGGTCCCAAACCGGCCCCTAAATCGCTCAAACATGAGGTACAAACATGAGGTACAAACAAGAGGTACAAACATGAGGTACAAACAAGAGGTACAAACATGAGGTACAAACAAGAGGTACAAACATGAGGTACAAACAAGAGGTACAAACATGAGGTACAAACATGAGGTACAAACAAGAGGTACAAACATGAGGTACAAACAAGAGGTACAAACATGAGGTACAAACAAGAGAAATATCTTTTTCCTTGAGTTTGTGTTTGTTGAATATACCTTGCAAAAAATTCCAGTGGAGGAGTAAGTCGATAAGAAGCAAGTGGAATAGCTTTACTCAACTCTTTAACCAGCACCTGGTAATAGTAATGTTTACATATAAATATTATATTATTGGGACCTTGTCTGCTGGAACAAAAACACATTTACTTTGGAGGTCGGCGACAACTAACCATGGTGTCTCGCACTGTTCGTATTGCTTGGAGTAAGGTATTTCGGTCGATGTGACGGGTAGTATCGACAACCATGCCTTTGGCAACATCCAACCAGCCAGCGAGTACTTTAGGCTCTACTTTCGCTCGTTTCGATCACTCAACAACGTAATGTTGAAATGAGCTAAGGATTATATTTTGGTCGGTCATGAAATTGATGTTGTTGGGATGTTTTGGTCTCTTCATCGGGAGTATTTTATGGTCTATATTGCACACTCTATCATATGTCTACATTATTTATAGATAAATATCGACGACTTCCAGTCACACGTGTAAGCACTGAACGTGTATTCGTGCCAGTCAATTTCTGTGTTGGCTTACTATTGATATAGCGTATTGGTAAGAAATACGCGCCGGCTCAGTCAACTTATAAATGAAAATAGTAGGTACAGCATTGTGAACCACTGGGTCATTTAGAATTCTGGTGATCTTTATTTTGTCCAATGGTTTATCCAAAAACAGAATTTTCAGGAATAGCCTTGGGGTCTTTCTATTGTTTTCACTGATCGAAAATACGCTATATCGTGACATATTTCAGTTATAATTGATCGTGTTTTAATTCTGATGACACAGACTGTTGGACCTTTTTGGTCAATTGATTTGGGATCCTCCGTGACCGGTAGTGCACTATAGGACGTGTTAGGTAAACCCACGAAGTGTTTCATAATAACGTGATCGTGAATCGTCGATCGATTAAACTTTCTCCGACCCGACCATGGCTGCGGTGTATCTCTCCGTGATTTTGAGCTAGTTTGGTGATATTGGATGTTCGGCGGCTGACCAGCTATACAGCTATAGCTGACGTAACCCTGTACCAGACATATATAGGCTAGGGCAGTTCGTATTTCCCATACAAGATTCAGATTCTCATGTGCGATCGCCTTCGTATGGTGTTCTATTTGGGCCAAATGTGCGTCGCGCGTCCACTTTGAAAAAGCAACGCGTGGTGTGAAACTTTGACGCCGTGTTTTAAAACTCGACATCGCCTTTTGCGTCGAGTGTCGAATTTTTCAGTGTTAAGAGAGAGGAATTACTCGACGTCTTCTGCTAAAGCGCGTGTTTTAAAACGCGCTTTGTCCAGTGTTGCCTCTCGTTTTGAGGAATTAAAAAAAACGAGCGACGAAAACGGTGGCATCGTACTTTAATCTCGCATGTCGCGCATCGAGATTTAAAAGTCCACTGACGACGCACAATTGGCCCAAATATAAAACTATACCGTCGTATGTATTAGGCATCATACACATCATACTATTCTGCGGTTTTTAAGTCTGTCGGAAATCTGATCTCTATATAGTTTGCAGCTAGTCTAATGCAGCTCAACAAAACATGTGAATAGGTAAAAGAAACAGACACAAAAACATACCTGAAGTTCGACGACCCTTGGCGAAACGATGTACTGGTGCATTTTAGTCCCGTAAATAGAGCCTTTGACTCATAATCGCTCGTGTAGATGTACCGGTCTACCTACAGATTCAAAACGTTTCTTTTTGAACAAACTCGGTCACCTTCTTGCTGTGTGTTTGCCCACCACTTGGTATTCATTTATCATTCAGATTCAGATTTAATTTCATTGCTGTATACCAGGTTTCACGGATTCTCCGGGAAGATCTGGTTAACTTCAACCTTTGTCGCTATACTGGGGCATTATAGTCTTTTATCTTCTATAACTTGTTATTAAAAAAGGATAAGGAGTCCTGCTTTCCTTTCGAAATGTTATTGAAATGAGACCTTTCTTTTTGGCGTTGGAATAGATGTCCTGTGATGAGAACTTTCTTCTCTTAAAGGTAAAATAGGGCATTAGTGTGGATAAGAGATCCTCACAACACAACAAGGAGAAAACTGGCTTTTTGGCAGTTGCAATATTTGTTGAGAAATTGTGGAGGAGAATTCTTGTACTACCGTTTAAACAGTGATTCAGTAAGAAGATTATTATTTCCCAGTGTTTAAAGAGGATAAATAGAATTACTGAGAGGCAAATATTTTCCTCCAATTCACCTTTTATTGTTGAAGGCATATAAAAAATCTGTGTGATGCATCTTCTTCCCTTTCTCTTTCTATTATATCCCGAGGATAAATACAATTGTGAGACAAATTTTTTCTTCCATTCCACTTTAATTTTTTGATAAGGATAAATGGGATACTTGTAAGGCAAATACTTTTCTCCCATTCAATTACGGTACCGTTATTTAATGTGGAAAAATAGCCTTGCTAATGTTTACCTCTCTTCCATAAGATAATAAATCTACTTCTGAGACAAATATTTTTCTGTCTTTCACTTTCTATCATTACTAGAAATTATATCAAATAGAATACTTGTGACACAAATATACTTTTCTCCCACACACTTGCTATTAATTATTGACGACAAATTGAATACTTGTGAGGCAAATACTTATCTCTCACTTGAACCTATTTTTCAATGACAATAACAAGAAAACTTATGAGGCAAATAATTGCCGCTCTTCCACTTTATTATTTTTATCGGAGATAAATAGACTTCTTGAGAGGCAACAATTTTCCTCACTTCCACATTCTATCGTTTTCCTTCTTTCCCCTTCCGGTAGCAATGAAGATAAATAGTGTTTAATGTGTATTGTTTAATGACAAAAACATAGAATATTTGTGAGGCAAATAATCTTTTCCCATTTATTTCCTATTATTTAATAAGGATAGCGCGAGGGAGATATTTCCTTTCCTTATATGGAACCCTTAAATAAGGGACACGAAGAGTATATTTTTCGTCCTATATTTGGAAAAGTGATGTTTTCGTCATTTTTCTTTAAAATTTCTGCTTTTCCGCGATGGAAAGTGGGCAAGAACTATTTTATTTCACATAACATTAATATTTGCTAATTTATCATGCACTTTTTTGTGAAGAAATTGCATAAATAAAAAATTCGAAAAATATGACCGAAAAATCGACCAAAAAATGCCGTTTTTGATAATGACGTCACTGTGCATCATCAAAGCGACCATCTTGGAATTTTTTACATTTTCTGGTAGAGCTCGACCCAAGGGTATTGTATATGGTGAGTTTCAATCCTCTATCTCAGAGATAAGAAAAATAATTAGGGGAGCCCCCCCCCCCCACCCCGCTCCCCAGGCCTGGACATGTCACAAATAGCCCAGGCCAGATAGGGTTAATGTAATATTAACATATAGCGTTAACATCATCTGTCGTCTCTATCTGTCTTACTATGCAGTCATGTGTTGTAAAAGTAGTGTTTTATATAAAGAATGCATTAAAGCTTCAACCTGATGAGGAGAGCAGATCATCTTTAACGTGATCGTCTAACATTTGACCCCAGGCTACCGTGTCTCGAGTGATCAGCCTGTTGTTGGCTCTTGTTAAACGGTATCCTGGCCTGTTAACTTACCACATTCGGAATGTCGAACTAGAGAGACAGGTAAAATATGTTCCTAACGAGATCTAGGTGGATAATATACAGGTGACTGATATACAGGCGACAGGTGAGTTAGAATTTTAATTGCCGCACCGTGCCTTTCTACATCACAGCGTCGATGATACAACCTTCAATAACGAATATATTCCTAACGCGTTTTAATATCAAATTTGCGATTATTCCTAAATATATATAGACTATAGACCGATAATATTCTCAGCGCGTTGTAGGTTCCATGCAGCTCGAATTTAAATGTTAATAATATGTGTAGACCTATAGATTCAACTAATATAGACTAGTTATTGGAGAAACTGCGTCTTAAGTTGTTATTATCTTATACACTGATTATTAACACTTGCAGTCGTCTCAACGGTGCAGATTTTATTGTGTGATATGAGTAAAATATGCATAAAACTACGATAAAAGTAAAGATAGGTGCCATTATGTCGATCGTACTTTTATCCCTATTTTGTGACTTTTCCGTTTTTTATAATGATCACATAAGCCGTGTATAATCATATGTTGAAAAGATCGTGGCTAAATCTCATGATGGCAGCAATGGGGTCTAAACAAACTGTGCGTATCACCTTTTCGGTGAAAAAAATCGCTAGAAAAGCCGTTGGAGATATGACGTATTGTCTCATGCTCCTATACAACATCAATATCGGTATGCATGGTTTGATCCACTTGACGTTTGGGAAAAGGTGGAATTTGCAGCGAGCACAAAACTTTTCTCTTTAACTCTTGAACAGAGACGAATGAGGAAATCAATCGTATATGCAGTTGATAGCTTATATATCGGGGTCACTTTGAGCCTATTTGACGATACAACCTTCAATCAGGTACAAGGGATCATAGGTAAATCAAAAAGAAGCCCATCAGAAATTGGCGACTTTTTTTCTTTTCCGCCAGAGTTTGGTCGTCTTATTACATCAAGGTACCACAAAGGTATAATTTCACCTATCATACTCATTTCTAACATTCGACCATTCACCTCACTGTTGTCGTAAAAGATCATGTGGGTCCCTTTTCAAATTGTATTGTGTGGATTTTCTTCACTTCGTTTATTGGCTCTGTCTAAAAGGTCGCTCCAAGTGCATTTGAGAGTGACGAAAACACATACTAAAACGTTCGCTCGATACAGCTGAACATTGGCTGAAATGGTGATTTAGTGAAAAGTGGGACTGTCAATATTGGACCCTCTCACTGAGCCCTGTGTTTAACGCTGTTTGACGCCACAGGGGCTCGTTACCGTTGTTAATTGGTTAAATAGGTTGATTATAGGGGGGGTCGAGATCGGTAATAAACTCTTTTATTACCGACCTCGCCCCCCCCCCTATAATCAACCTTTTTAACCAATTAACAACGGTAACGAGCCCCTGTGTTTGACGCATGCGTCACAGCTACTCTCCTACAGTCTGTAGTTCCTAGATGGGATTGCACAGAAAGTATTTGTCTTCTTCATTCCAGTGTATGTAATAATTCGGGTATAAACACTGACAGTTTGAGGAGTATATACAAATATATCTTCATGGGATATCATGGGCGTCGCTAGGATTTTTCAAAGGGGGGCCGATTATCATAGCATTTTAGGCGAGGGTCCAGGGGCCGCCTAGGCCTCGGAAGCTCCGGGGTCCTAGATCGCCGGAGATGCGTTCTAAGCGTTTTCCCGGAATTAAATCTGAACATAATGTATGCAGATTTAGGGTTATATTATACAGCTCTGGGACCTTAGATGGCCTGAGATGCAGTCTGAGCGATTTCTAACAATTAAACTAACACGTCATTTGTCAAATATCAGTATTATATTTTATTCTCTTGTCATCTTGAAAACACAATAATACTGCTTTGGGCCGATATACCTCGTAGGCTAACCCAGTGGCGTCGGAACGTAATTGAAAGTGGGGGACCACTATCACAGCCCAACAGGCGGGGGTCCAGGGGCCGCCTAGGCCCCGGAAGCTCCGTGGTCCTAGATTGCCGGAGATGCGTTCTGAACGTTTTTCGGGAAATAAAACTGATCATACTGCATGCAAATTTATGATTCTATTTTCACGATTGATTTTTTTCGCAATTATAAGCATGCATCGATATTGAAAACATCGCACCTCATGCCTTCATCCATTTGACGTTCTAGTTATATTTAAAACATACAAAACGATGACTTATAGTTCTTGGGAGGGAAACCAATATGCCTACAGATTCGATTCATTCACACAAAGATAAAACAAGGAAATCCTCACAGCCCAACAGGCGAGGGTCCACGAGCCGTTTTGGCCCCGGAAGCTCCGAAGTTCCAGATCTCCAGAGACGCGTTCTAAGCGTTTTCCGAGAAATAAATTCGAACGTAATGTATGCAGATTTATGGTTCTATATTTTCGCGTATGTTTCGCATTTATAAGCACTCGTCGAAATTGAAAAAATCATGCTTCATGCCTGGATCCATTTGACTTTTTAGTTATATTTATCACATAAAAAAAAACACATAAAAAAACGATGACCGTTACATCATGGAACATTAGAACCAATATGATAGCGATTCATTTACACAAAGCTAAAATGAGCGATCCTCACAGCTTGACAGGCGAGGATCCAGGGGCCGCCTAGGCCCCGGAAGCTCCGGGGTCTCACGTTGTCGGAGATGCGTTTTACCCGTTTTCCCGGATCGATATTGAAGAATATGCCGGACTCCATTTGACTTCCTGGTTTGATACAAACAAAACGGGCTTATAACACACCACTACACGTCCTGGCACTCTATCTGTAATTTTTATGTGGGGACATGGTCAGTTAGGGATGCTGAAAAGTGGGTGGCTAAAAGATATTCGGGCCCCCCTAGACCAAAAGTGGCGGGAGGGGCGGTGGGGGGGGGGGGCTGGCCCCTCCGCTTCCGACGCCACTGTAACCATTTTAAAATGATTAAAACTAAACATCATCATATCACTTTCCGATCCATATGTCATTTCATGACTGTGAACATCAAACTTTTGCTGAAAATATAAGAATAATATTGTGTAGAATATCAAACTGGATATCATGGACTATATCTCGTGGCCATGGTAAAATACTGACTAGAAAAATGAAACTAATATCACTCATTAAAACGTGGCCATGGTAAAATACTGACTAGAAAAAAAATTAAACTGATATATTTTCCGGAAATGAAATATCACGAATGTAGTATAGCCTTCAGCAAAGCTTATACATATACAGCTTTCAATTTATTGCCTGTTTTGCACTTCGCCAACGGTAGACCGAGGCTGCCGATGCTTCATTATCAATACCACACGCATCGAGCAGAAGGACAAAAACACACGAGTTAGTGTTAATGATTAATTGAACAGTACATTCGCCTGCTTTATCCGTCGAGGGTTCCCCTGCTGTATCCGTCGATGGTGAAGTCTCATGAACAGAGCTACAGCTCTTTCATAATCCACTTTATGACCATAAAACGGAAAGTCGTGGTAAACCCATTGTTGAGCGAACTGACGCGTCACTACTGGAACGGAGCATGCTTACGAGCCTGGAGACGGACATTTTTTATTTCTTTCTTTTCCCTTTTGCTTTTTTGTTTTGTTTTTGTTTTTGTTTGCTCTGTTTTTGTTTTTGTTTTCTTCTGTTTTTTTTTTTGGCGCGTCCAAGGGGGGGGGGGGTCGTTCGCACCTGACGACCCCCCCTAACGACGCCCATGGATATAGGCTAACATTTTACAAACTGAAACACATAGTCTGCTTCTATCTCGCAGCACGAATATATTACCAGCGAGTGTATTTACTTATCCTGCTTTTTGACTGTAACAACGTTTGTGGACTTTTCTACCTGAAAATTCTTGCATGTTAAGTTTGAATCTTGTGTTAAAACCTGATTTACCAGGAACAGCCGCGTGTTTGTTTTCCACTATAGAATTGAACAGATGGACATGTTACCAATAAAGCTATATGCGTGGTATATTCACCCAGTTTGACTGAAGCTCACCCTTTATCTCTTAGTCGGTTGGTGATTCGTCGAAATCAGGTAAAATGTAAGTATTTTATTTGAAAATGACTTACATGTATGCCGTGTTGAATTGTGAGGTTTTGTTTACGACACCTGGATGATAGATGTAAAGGCCCAGAGCATTTCAAACGCTAAAGGTTCCTCTCCTCGCCTCAATGAATTAATGTGTTATTTTTGTCTTTGCGCTGATTCTTCAAAATAAAGTTTGCAGCCCAGTCGCTTACAGTTAAATCCTGAATACCGTACCATGAACACCTTACCGTTAAGTGTTGAATACAGTACCATGAACACCTTACAGTTAAATCCTGAATACCGTACCAAGAACACCGTAGAGTTAAATCCTGAATACCGTACCATGAACACCTTACAGTTAAATCCTTAATTAAATCAAGAACACCGTAGAGTTAATTCCTGAATACCTTACCATGAATACCTTAGAGTTAAATCCTTAATTAAATCTAAATCAAGAACTCACGAGCACCGTACAGTGAAATCATGAAACCTATTATTATATTACAGAATATTAGGGACAAAGTCGATAAAACAAGCGTGTACTTTCAGCTCATTATATTTATTGTGCTTTCGTTTTACTTCCAGATTAATCCATAGTCGAGTGACTGAGTAACATAACACCTGCGTGGAGTCTTTGAATTTTTTTCTCCGAAATTCGTTCCGCCCAATCGTATCCGGATAGGACAAAGTGACACATGCTTGTCTATTTGTAACGTTTTCCCCGGACAGCTCGGAGAGGTGACTGGAGACCTTTGAAGCGACCTGTGATTCATACCTCATCCATCTGTAGGTGGTGCAGGTATACCCAATGCTGCATGGGGGCAGACGTTAGTACAGCTTCACTGGACCGTTAAGTTTGCGTGATCTTCTCAATTCAGTTTGTTTGACATCTCCAATACCCAATGAACTCTATCCAAGAGGACTGACCGACATTTAATGATACTCTAGTTAATGTCATTCGGTCACCGCTTTCTGGGAAGACTTGACGTAAATAATTTAACAGGTAAGGACCTTTTTTGATCCTAATATATATCCTTGTAAGTTGTTTTGCAAATAAAATTCCGTAACCTAAATCTTGCTAATTTCATTAACGGTTATAGGAATTACAGGTTTTATTACCGATATAACCAGATTAAATATTACGTTGTCCGGGAAACATGTATGATACTAAAAGTACTCCATCATTTCTAAAATTCTGCCTGATGAAATAAGCTGTTATAAGATTCAGCTGAAACCTTCTCTAGAATAGCTCTCATATCGTTGTCTCAGTGCGACTATGTGGGGAATGATCAGAGGGACAGTACCAGAGATAACAGTAGGCCAGTAATTTATGGTGGATTCTACGATCAAGAGAAATTCAGATTTCTTTAGAAAGTTTTGAAATCCTTCTGTGGTAGGAATTGAGTGAGACTATTAATATGACCACGATAGGCGTGTTAACACATAGGTAAAACCTCGGTAACATAATCTATAATATGTTAACACATAGGCAAAACCTCGGTAACATAATCTATAATACGTTTGTGTAATATATGCCATAGATGTGCACATGTACTCAAATATATCACCAGGCATTAATTCACTCCGGTGATTTTTAAAACTCCTATTTCTATTCACCAGTTATTAGGGGTAAATCCAAAAAAAAATGTTAATTCGCCGGATGTTGACAGTTTCCCTAATATTTTTTGTTCACTTATCTAGACCACAAATGAAACCGTAATATTATGAATGATTGATCAGTTAAGAATAATAATTTTCTAAACTTGGTCAATTCTAAAGAGCGGAATTCAGATCTTGTTCGATAACTTATCGTGACGAAATTTTCAGAACATGAAACATCATAGCGACTAACTGGACAAATACTGGACCTATACAAAATTTCGGTAAATTTACAGGATATTCAAGTTTTTGATATTTTTTTATTTTTTTTAGATTTCAACGAAGATTTTAATTAAAACTGTACGAACAGTGATACTGTGTTTGCTGCAGTCTCAGGCGATTTTTTGCCTCCAGAGGCAGAAGAACTGGTGTACGCTGACGTCACGATTCTTCAAACATGGAGGCCTCTATGTTGTTCCAGTGTAGCGAAGTTAAAACGTTTAGTACTGCTTTTAAAAAAATGCAAAAAAATATCTGATACACGATTTGGATTCTGTGTGGAAAAAGCTTCAACTGGCCACGCACGTACACCAGAGTTTACATTCCCTTCAAAAAATCAAAGGTCATTGCTTGCAGTTTGGATTGTTCATTTAAAAACGTTAACATAGACAAAAATGCCATAGCCCCTACTTATCTATAATCACAAAGGTATACCAAGAAATAAAGTCATTTCTCATATGCTTCTCTTCAGAAAACAATGTCTAGCTAGCTTATAAGTTAATATATCGAGTATAAGAGGCTTAGACAGGATTGTCTGGATGAATTCTCTCCCCTACCCAATGTATGTCCCAACCCAAACAACAGTAACCGTAACACTAACCTTTGAAATTAAGCCTAATCAGAGACGATGGCAATAGATACTCGCTGTAGGAGGCTCAGATATCCCAAAATGGATTCGCTCCCGTGGGTGGATTGTTCCCCCTGATGGATGGATTGTCCCCCCTGGATGATCCCCTTGGATGGGCTGTCCCCCTGTCCCCCCCCCCCGGCTGGATTGTCTCTCGCTGGATGGATTGCATCCTCCCCCCCCCCCGCCCCCGGATGGATTATACCCGCTGGATGGATTGTATCCCGTGTATGTTCAATAGACTCAGTAAGCTCCATGGTTCAACACATATACTGACTTCCAAACTAAATCTAACCCTAACAAAAACTCAAACTGTATGAGTCTATGCTTAAACCAAGACAAGGGGTGACGCATTACCCTGAGCCGTGTGTTTGGTCCAGCTGTCCCCAAACTTTAACATGGAATGGTGAGATAAGTGTGTACGTGTAGAAAGATACACGCTATTCTTTTATCTGCATGCATGACCCATTCGATTTTCAACAAGTATAGGTACAATTTACATGAACAAAGTCATCCATTCGCATTAAATACTTTTATGGGATAAGCAAACACTTTGACGAGCTAACAGAATTATTTAAACGACGCTATTGGGACCCTTGTCTGTTTAATGCCGTCAGTTTATGGAGTCAGTTTACACATTCGTGTAGTACGCCGTAGTTCTCCCATATATCAAAACGATCGTCTACACTAATAGTATAATGTGGTGGAATGATTCTGCGCTCCGCCGTAAAAGCATGAAATTTAGCATGACGATAGCCCTCAACTTTCTGACCAAAAGCGGATAAGGACTCACCTGAATTTTATCCAAGATGGCTGTCAAATCCAAGATGGCCCCCATTGTAATGCAGAAATCAGTGGTCATCCTTAGATAATTTTCTTACTCTCCAGGCTAAGGATTTGAAACTTTCCATCATATATCTTGGGTTCAAGCGCTATCAGAAAAAGCTAAATCATCCAAACCAGCCGCCTTAAGTAATGACGTCACAGTGAAGTCATACTGCAAAAAATGCCTGTTGGATCTCTACATTACAATGGCGGTCATCTTGAATTTGGCGGCTATCTTTGAATAAAAATCGGTCCGTATCAATGTTCAGTCAGTCCATCATTTACTGTAAATGCTTTTACCTCTAAGTGCAGAATTCCCCAAATTTCATGAATCATATTGTTGTACTTTCCCTGGAAAGTTAAATTCATAATAATATTAACTTATTTTGACTGAGCAATGTTATTATATGCTTCCATAGAGCAGATGACTTTATTAAATCTCCACTGTCATCTATCATAGATATAAGATGTAATATATGTAACGTCTTTGCCCGCATATAACGGACACTTTCTCCTCTAATGTAGCGTAAATTTGTATACTGATTGGTATATTTTCGTTGAGTTTTTCCTCTTTAATTTGTTAACAGAACTAATCATTTTCATCATTTATCTTGTCAATCTGTTTCAGTTATCATCTATTTCTGTTCACGCCTGATTGACTGGACCTTTCACGTGGCCGCCATCTGTCCCATCGTTCACCTGAGGCGGAGGTATTACCATCAAAGTAAAACACAATGACTAAAGGCAAACAAGTTTTCACAAACGTGAGTAAATACATAAGACTTTATAAAAAAAAGTATTAACCTTTTATATTTCAAACTTCAGACGAGCAAATGATGTAACGGAGAAGCCCTTCAATGGTTAAGCTATACTCAAAGAGCCATTCCTCGTCCCAGTTGATTAAACTGGGAAGATACCGGTCGGTAGTCCCCAATAGCAAACATAATCTCTCTCCATTTACCCGACCTGACCTCTCCGATAGACTGTTGCCAAAGTACTAGTCAAAGTGGACTGTTGTTGGTTGTTCGTATGACAGGTAGGAAAATGCTTATCTGATATAATATGTAATAACCTGGCTATGACTGGTTATAGACAGTGATGTGTGAGTGGTAAAGAGAAACGTGGGAGAAGTTGCATTATTCGCCATAATTTCACCAATCGGCAAATTATCTCGTCGCAGTCCATCGAACAAATGGAATGAATCCCTGCCTGCATGGTTTCTCACATAAAGACAAGCAGACAGTTGTTTAGCAATTACATGAGCGTTCCATGACTTCTGTTTTCTGATAGTTCAGAGAGATAACAATTGAAATACAATGAACTTAGCCGCAGTCATCGTGTCGTGATGTTTCGAATCTATATACCGGAATTTGCATGACGGTTTTCATTCAAATATTGTACAGGCTCAATTTATGGATGATTCCTGAGTACCATCACCACTACACTAGGGAAGTATCCTGGTAAAAAATCCCACCTCCACATCTCCTGTGCCCTCTCTATGGGAAACAGCTGGCTCCCTGTGGCAGCTCAGGGTTCTATGTAATGTGCCTTGTCGGACTTAAGGTACCCGAATATTACCTATATGGCAAATAGAGTTATTAGAATTGAGTTTCCCCTCTCGGATTTTCAGCTGTCAGGCCTGTCAATACATTTGCATTGTCTCAAACAAATTGTCTAAATTCGATATAACTGAGAACACGTCTGGCCTTAGTATTAATTCATTCTTCAAGATTTGTCTAACAAAAGCTGTAATTGACACACAGCAGCTTTTTGCCTGTTTTACATTGGTACATGCAGACAGAATGGTGACTTCCTTAAATGTTGAGAATATATGCTAAAAAAAGAACAATCAATGATTCTCAGTTGAAATTATTTTTTTCTCGCAGTCAATGTGAAATTGCATGAAGAAGTATTATTATTCGTTCCCATTATGCCCTGCTAATGCATCTTCACAAGTCCAGGTCAATCCTAAATCCACGCAGTGGCTTTACAACAGATCGATCGATACACTGGTTCGCGAGGATGTGCTAATGGGGAATTTTGGGGTTGTTTACTGCTACAGAAAATATTTGCTTCCCTTGCCTAGTTCTTAAAGCCAATGAGAATATTTTAGTGTATATGTGGCTCGGGTTAGTGTTACGAGTTAGTGCTCGTATAAGGGTTAGTCTTATGATTCAGGTTTAGGGTTAGGGGTTCAGGTTTAGAGTTAGGGGTGGGATTTTAGACATACATGAACTGGGCGGGGGATGTGGGGGTTGGTCTGAGCCTTTTTTGCCCATACCAACCTTAGCTTCCCAGGATAGGACAAAGATTGGTTTCGTAACGTTTTATGCATCTCTTATAACGGGGACCAACACGGTGTATTTGTACTTTATGCAACACGGGTGTACGATGTTCTTATTTATGTTTTTTAACATTAATTTTCCCTTGATTTGGTGGGTGCTTTCACGAAGCTATACTTTTAGAGGAGAACTGAAATTGCCTGACGAAGAGATCAGCCCAAATGCGAACCACTATAGAATGGAACGCACAAACGTACATGTGTATCGGCCTACTTCACATTCAACTTAAAAGGCTAAGCATGTAACTTTTTATGAAAAAGTAGGACTACGTTTAACAAAGAAAACAAAAAGTTTAAAGCCCAATGACCCGTAACGAGCTTCATATGTGATCTCACTCTGGTCCCTTTCTTTGTGATATCCAAACCAGTTAACCGTGCCACATCTCGACCTTTCCGACAAGGAATAAAGAAAGGGTGTAGTCATTCTCAAAGTAATCACGTGTAGTTGTGGTACCTGTACATACCATGTAAGCCTAATTGAGTCTGTTTATTTTGGCTATCAGCCCTTCCACTGTCCTACTCATCAGATCTAATACCAGGGATTCGTTTAGTGACTCGATAAAAGAGTAACGTCGCCTTGCAATGTTCCAATTAATCGTTGGGATTGGGTTTGTTTGTTTTTGAGTAGTTTTTTTATTACAGAGACTTCTTGTCCAATACAATAGCCAATAGTGGATCACCCTTTTCACTAAACTGAACCATATGCATGTAATATATGACCATTTTTGGACTAGGTCAGCTACAGCTGGCGAGGTAACACAATCTCGTTCTCCTCTTTGTTCTCGTTCCTTGTTATGGTCTGACAAAGACGACCCATGACAGGAGACGATTTCGCTGAGACGAATACCAGCCGGTATATTAGTAGGCTTCCCGAAAAGCCTTCGTAATTTCATGACCTTTCCGAACATGCCATATTTGAGCGAATTAAACACTAGGCAAAGTGTTGTATTTTTATCTCGCCTTACGAAGTAAAGGGGAGATATTGTGAGGGAGGAAAGAGAATGTCGTCGTCGGTGTCCCCGGCCTGGAAATGATAAAGTTTTTTGGTTTAGCAAATTCCCCCCAAAAAATCAAAATATTGGGGGTTGGGGCGGGGGGGAGGGGTATTCCGCCTGGGGGTTCAGTTATGGCACTACCCCTGGGGATTCCATGGGTGCTCCAGTGTTAAATCACTATGATAGAATTTTTCGTTTAGCTGAAGTCCCCACATGTGCATCTGTACATAGAAAGTTTGCTGCAGTTGTGAGCTGTCACTGGATTATATGGATACACATGTGTCTTATGATTAGAGGATGTATCTGTGCTATTTTCGAGATGAACTATTTATTTTTGTCCAAATTATGCCAAATGATAGAGTTTTTAGTTTAGCAATATTATAGGCCCATACATACATAGAAAGTTTGCGACAGATATCAATGGAATATTCTGAAACTTTGTACACATGTTTCTTATATGATTGGAGGATGCAACTATGATATTTATGAGATGAAATATTAATTTGTGTCCAAATTATGAGGTTTTGGACTTTTTTGGAAGGTTTTGTATTTGACAAAAATGTACTGAAATGTTGGTTTCATTGGATGATTATGAAACTTGTACACATATTTCATATGATTAGAGAATGTGCCTGGGCTACTTATGAGATGAAATTTTAATTTTTGTTCAAATTTGGAAAGTTTCGTCTTAGTAATTTGCCAATGATAATGTACATCCATGTACACCTGTACATGGAAAGTTTACTGACACTGTCAGCTTTCATTGGGTGGGTATGACACTTGCTACACAAGTTTAATGTGATTCGAGGATGTGCATGTGCTGTTTAAGAAATATGACATGAAATATGAATTTTTGTCCAAATTATCGTTGTTTAGACTGCACGTCTCCATTGATAAGGTTTTTGTCAGGCAAAAATTACATGTTTGCTCTACATATATGTTTTAAATACTGCTGCAGCTTCCGCGAGATGTTAGGGTTCTCAGAACGCTTGTTCGTAATTGTTTTGAATTCACATGATCGTATACATACGTATTTGTTTGAACTTCAAGAAACCCCCATGCCGTTCCCACCCAGAACTTCAAAGTATCTGTCTTCCACCTTTTTCTCCGCATAAAGTGAGTCTTCGTCAAAATACACGGAGATCCCACCGGGAAGGTGGTGTATGACACTCGAACGCCACTCGTTCATTGGCCTTCTTTTTTTTTGGTAAAGCGGACGGTTTGAATAATAGTTGTATTGTCCGCATCTGCATGCAGGGCTGGTACGGAAAACTATATTATGGACGATGTTCATTGATCTCCCGACTTTCGTTATTTAGTTTCTTAACTTTTCATGAAATTGACCGACTTCTGGCAAAGTTGACCAGGATAACTGTGGGTTCACGCAGATATCGAGTACCAAAATTGACGTCAGTAGGTCAAAGGTCAAGGTCATCATAACCAAAAAATTATAAATTATTGAAACTTGCAGTGTTTGTGTTTGTTTTTTGTTTTTGTTGTTTTCTTTGAGTGGGAAGATTGAGAGAAGTCGAAGTATCTGGAAGCAAAGTTGAGGTCAAGGTCAAAGGTCAATATCATAAATGAGTGAGTCATCGAAATTAAAATGATCTTTTTGAGTGGATACATACAATATGATAATTGTCAAACGTCAAACGGGTCAACTGTCAACGTCACATTGCCCCTCCCCTCCCTCAAATCAGGATATTGCTGAAAACACTGGTCTGTGTTAGTTATTCCAGTCCAAGGATGTGGATTGCGGCCAGAAATACCTCGTGCTATGGCAAACAACAATCCTATTGAGGAGGAAAGGTAAAAGGTCAATGGGGTAATAGAACCAGGAAACCATTGTAAATCACATTATTGTGAGTAGATGCACAAGTAGGATGTCATCGTTCGGGTACCACGGTTGAGGTCAAAAGGTCAAAGATCAAGGCTACTGACCACCAACAACTCACTCTACTCGAAATTCTCACAGACTTCTCTCTAATGACCTAGTCCATAGTGCCGATTTGGCTCTTGTTAACCTTTCCCGAGATGCCATGTCTTGTTTTATTTCAAAGCAATCACAAGAAATCATTCCTCTAAGTACTAAATGCTAAACCTAACATATCTTTAAAACTCCACAGAGCGATGTTATTGAATCATTACATTTCGGAAACCTTCAACCACAAACTGATAAATGGATATAATGTATCAGTTTACTGTGGATAAATGGATATAATGTATCAGTTTACTGTGGATAAATGGATATAATGTATCAGTTTACTGTGGATAAATGGATATAATGTATCAGTTTACTGTGGATAAATGGATATAATGTATCAGTTTACTGTGGATAAATGGAGATAATGTATCAGTTTACTGTGGATAATGGAGATAATGTATCAGTTTACTGTGGATAATGGATATAATGTATCAGTTTACTGTGGATAAATGGAGATAATGTATCAGTTTACTGTGGATAATGGATATAATGTATCAGTTTACTGTGGATAAATGGATATAATGTATCAGTTTACTGTGGATAAATGGATATAATGTATCAGTTTACTGTGGATAAATGGATATAATGTATCAGTTTACTGTGGATAATTGGAGATAATGTATCAGTTTACTGTGGATAATTGGAGATAATGTATCAGTTTACTGTGGATAAATGGATATAATGTATCAGTTTACTGTGGATAAATGGATATAATGTATCAGTTTACTGTGGATAAATGGAGATAATGTATCAGTTTACTGTGGATAAATGGAGATAATGTATCAGTTTACTGTGGATAAATGGATATAATGTATCAGTTTACTGTGGATAAATGGATATAATGTATCAGTTTACTGTGGATAAATGGAGATAATGTATCAGTTTACTGTGGATAAATGGATATAATGTATCAGTTTACTGTGGATAATTGGAGATAATGTATCAGTTTACTGTGGATAATTAATGTATCAGTTTACTGTGGATAAATGGATATAATGTATCAGTTTACTGTGGATAAATGGATATAATGTATCAGTTTACTGTGGATAAATGGATATAATGTATCAGTTTACTGTGGATAAATGGATATAATGTATCAGTTTACTGTGGATAAATGGAGATAATGTATCAGTTTACTGTGGATAAATGGAGATAATGTATCAGTTTACTGTGGATAATTGGAGATAATGTATCAGTTTACTGTGGATAAATGGAGATAATGTATCAGTTTACTGTGGATAAATGGAGATAATGTATCAGTTTACTGTGGATAAATGGAGATAATGTATCAGTTTACTGTGGATAAATGGATATAATGTATCAGTTTACTGTGGATAAATGGATATAATGTATCAGTTTACTGTGGATAAATGGAGATAATGTATCAGTTTACTGTGGATAAATGGATATAATGTATCAGTTTACTGTGGATAAATGGATATAATGTATCAGTTTACTGTGGATAAATGGATATAATGTATCAGTTTACTGTGGATAATTGGAGATAATGTATCAGTTTACTGTGGATAATTGGAGATAATGTATCAGTTTACTGTGGATAAATGGATATAATGTATCAGTTTACTGTGGATAAATGGATATAATGTATCAGTTTACTGTGGATAAATGGATATAATGTATCAGTTTACTGTGTTGAGTAAGCCAATGTTGGGATCATCCAAATCACATCTCGCTAAAACACCATTCATGGAATACGACACATGGATTAGCTGGCCAGAATGTTAGGCCTTCCGGGTTATAGGCTGTAATTGAACACGTAAATAGACATGGCGGAGATTTTTTTTACAAATTATGGTCACATGATCAACATAATAGCCTATGAAAGAAATAATTTGATTGATCGAACCCAATTATTTATCACGTGATCAAACATAGACGACCATTCTTTAGAAGCTATGATCTCGTGATCAAACATGGTAGTCGCATACATGATTCTAATTGGCTCAACCAGTTTTACTCCTTCTGTTCTTACTCCCGTTCCAGCTCGTCCTCCTCCTCCTGAACCCTCGAGCTCTCGCCTGCACAGGACCTTCATTTTTCCCTACTAACATAATATCGGTGTGATAACTCGCACTCAAATTTACACAGCTGGTGTTTTGTCAATCAAATATTTGAGAAATGTCTTATCTCACTCAGCTGTATTGCTAAGCATTGTTATAACCCATGCTGTTCTTGACGAAAATGGGAATAGGACGTACAGCAAGGCTTTGGTGTAAGACCTCCCATAGGACGTACAGCAAGGCTTTGGTGTAAGACCTCCCATTCAATAGATAATATCCTGAACAAAAGACTGGCAATATTACTTGCAGCAGATCCTTTACCAATTACATTTTGTGAGTCGTACACCAAATCTGATGTACTTCGTGTAACGTGAAGTGATGTCCTGCAAACGATCTCACCAATTTTGTTCTCAGCTCATATATTATAGTTGTAGGCCTACGATTGGCGTCACGTTACATACACCATGCCTGCTCATGTGCGTTGTCCTATTGCCTATCTGCATCGTTACACAGTTACGCGATATCGTATCGTATCATGTTTTAAATATCTATAAAACATTGAATTTGTAGTTCTGTTTCGTCGATCTCGTCTACAAGTAGGCCTACTTTGGCTAAAATAAAACAAAAGTAGGAAAACAGAGAAATATATACATATCCGTGTTTAGGGCCAGACCAGAGTAAATTAGTGCATTTAACTGGAATAATTGTCCGGACATCCTGCGGCTAACATTGGCAACTGCTTATCTCAATAAATTGCTTTATGCTCACAAAACAAATTAATCTGCTGGACAGTAGGCCTACCATAAACTTGTGTGGGCTATTTTATTTTGCCGCATTTAAAAACTTCCTTTTCGAAATAAATAGTATAAATAGCACTCGATATCATTAACGGATCACATGATATCATGAACAGATCACTCGATATCATGAACAGATCACTCGATAAAAGCGGATGACTGGACACTTTTCCAGGATCGGAAGATGCAATCAAACACAAATATATTAACTCTAATTCGACAGCCAAGTTACAGATGGAATAAATATGTAGATATACATCTCAGTCCAGAGGTCTATGTTATCAGCCCAGAGCACTATGGTGTCAGTACAGATTTGTCAGTCCAGAGATTAATGTTGTCAGCCCAGAGGCCTATGTTGTCAGACCAGGGGTCTATGATGTCAGCCCAGAGGTTTATGTTGTCACTTCAGAGGTCCGCCCAGAGGTTTATATTATCACTCAAGAGGTCTATGTTGTCAGCCCATAGGTCTATGTTGTCAGACCAGAGGTTTATATTGTCACGCTAGAGGACTATATGTTATCAGCCCAGAGGTTTATGTTGTCACTCCGGAGGTCTATGTTGTCAGCCCAGAGGTTTATATTGTGACTCCGGATGTCTATGTTGTCAGCCCAGAGGTCTATGTTGTCAGCCCAGAGGTCTGTGTTGTCAGCCCAGAGGTATGTGTTGTCAGCCCAGAGGTTTGTATTGTCACTCCGGAGGTCTATGTTGTCAGCCCTTAAGTCTATGTTGTTAGCTCAGAGCCCAGAAATATATGTTGTCCGTTGAACCTTCGTAAATGTACCGGTATACATGTAGAACTGATCTTTATTCATGACGATTACAAATCATTATGGCTAACCTTTGGGTTATGCTTGACATGATATGACCATGGTGGATCACGGGATCAAATAACCTCTCAGGCTTGAAAATGCCTTGAACTCGCGTTATGCCTTCTAATAGACACGGAATACGAAATGCAGTGTGAATGTTACACTCCAGCGTTACTTATTAAGGGGGCCTATACTATTTTTGTGTGCAGGTGTAGGTGGTCTGATAACCATATTTGTATTATATTTGACCGGTATCATATACCAAAATATTACTCATACCATTCGGACTACGAATATGATACCCATTTAAGCGAACAGTGGCGAGTCTAACTGCAGAAACAATGCCTCCAGCCGCTGTCAGCAGTAGACAATAAAGAAAAGAGCACGTTCTTGGAAGACATTCAAATATTTGAATTAAACGCAACATACAAGGGTGATGGAAAGAGATGCAGACGTACTGACAAGAAATAACATGACCCCACAGGGCAATAGTCTGACTGTGTCATATATAAATGCATACAAAGAAAAAAAATCTTGAGATTATTTGTATCTCTGCCAAGCTTTTATTGTGTCTGTTCATATGGACACCTTGAATTACATGACCGCACGGCCCCTAGAACCGACTTGAGCTGTATTAGATATATATATATTCAAGAGGGATGATGTAATAGCCATATCAAGTCATCTGATGAAATTGATGAACTATGTGACCGTTAGATTAACGAACTGCCTAAACGGGAAAAGTATTAGTACAATACAAGTTCTTATTCTGAACATAAGTATGTGAGGCCCGACGCCGACCAAGCGATTCATTATCAATCTCGTAACTCCAGTCACAAATAACTACCCCGGCCTTGTACAATTAAAATTATTTGTACAGACGATAAGCCTCGGGTACTGAATATTCACCAACCTCGAGGACTGGATGTTCACCAACCTCGGGGACTGAATGTTCACCAACCTCGGAGACTGAATGTTCACCAACCTCGGGGACTGAATGTTCACCAACCTCGGGGACTGAATGTTCACCAATCTCGGGGACTGGATGTTCACCAACCTCGGGGACTGAATGTTCACCAACCTCGAGGACTGAATGTTCACCAACCCCGGGGACTGAATGTTCACCAACCTCGAGCACTGAATGTTCACCAACCTCGGGGACTGAATGTTCACCATCCTCGGAGACTGAATGTTCACCAACCTCGGGGACTGAATGTTCACCAACCTCGAGGACTGAATGTTCACCAACCTCGGGGACTGAATGTTCACCAACCTCGGGGAATGAATGTTCACCAACCTCGGGGACTGAATGTTCACCAACCTCGGGGACTGAATGTTCACCAACCTCGGGGACTGGATGTTCACCAACATCGGGGAATGAATGTTCACCAACCTCGGGGACTGAATGTTCACCAACCTCGGGGACTGAATGTTCACCAAACTCGGGGACTAGATGTTCACCAACCTCGGGGACTGGATGTTCACCAACCTCGGGGACTGAATGTTCACCAACCTCGGGGACTGAATGTTCACCAACCTCGGGGACTGATGTTCGACCTCGGGGACTGGATGTTCACCAACCTCGGGGACTGAATGTTCACCAATCTCGGGGACTGAATGTTCACCAACCTCGGAGACTGGATGTTCAACAACCTCGGGGACTGAATGTTCACCAACCTCGGGGACTGGATGTTCACCAACCTCGGGGACTGAATGTTCACCAACCTCGGGGACTGAATGTTCACCAACCTCGGGGACTGAATGTTCACCAACCTCGGGGACTGAATGTTCACCAACCTCGGGGACTGAATGTTCACCAACCTCGGAGACTGGATGGTCACCAACCTCGGGAACTGAATGTTCACCAACCTCGGGGACTGGATGTTCACCAACCTCGGGGACTGAATGTTCACCAACCCCGGGGACTGAATGTTCACCAACCTCGGAGACTGGATGTTCACCAACCTCGGAGACTGGATGTTCACCAACCTCGGGGACTGAATGTTCACCAACCCCGGGGACCGAATGTTCACCAACCTCGGGGACTGGATGTTCACCAGCCTCAGGGACTGAATGTTCACCAACCTCGGAGACTGGATGTTCACCAACCTCGGAGACTGGATGTTCACCAACCTCGGGGACTGAATGTTCACCAGCCTCGGGGACTGAATGTTCACCAACCTCGGGGA
Source organism: Hanleya hanleyi (assembly GCA_036873755.1). Lineage (NCBI taxonomy): Eukaryota > Metazoa > Mollusca > Polyplacophora > Lepidopleurida > Hanleyidae > Hanleya > Hanleya hanleyi. Next base: position 31,210 of record JAVTVY010017260.1, on the reverse strand, counting down.
ATGGATGTTCACCAGCTTCGGGGACTAAATGTTCACCAACCTCGGGGACTGGATGCTCACCAGCCTCGGGGACTAAATGTTCACCAACCTCGGGGACTGGATGTTCACCAGCCTTGGGGACTGGATGCTCACCAGCTTCGGGGACTAAATGTTCACCAACCTCGGGGACTGGATGCTCACCAGCCTCGGGGACTAAATGTTCACCAACCTCGGGGACTGGATGTTCACCAGCCTCGGGGACTGGATGTTCACCAACCTCGGGGACTGAATGTTCACCAACCTCGGGGACTGGATGTTCACCAGCCTCGGGGACTGAATGTTCACCAACCTCGGGGATTGAATGTTCACCAACCTCGGGGACTGAATGTTCTCCAACCTCGGGGACTGAATGTTCATCAACCTCGGGGAATGGATGTTCACCAGCCTCGGGGACTAAATGTTCACCAACCTCGGGGACTGGATGTTCACCAGCCCCGGGGACTGGATGTTCACCAGCTTCGGGCACTGGATGTTCACCAGCCTCGGGCACTGGATGTTCACCAGCAGAATCTCGCCATATGGATAACAATTAATTGCAACATACATGATGCCGCCGTATAGACAAGAAGACGCGCATTTACGTGTGTTATCGTCTGCAAACTAAATACCTTGACACTCTTTCCCATGCAGCAAGTCAATACCAAGTCATGGTTTGCTCCTCTTATATAAATGATTAACTATTTCATTCTTACGAAATATCATCTCATCTGACATGTTTGGCCAAGCCTTTTCGAAGGTTGCTAAGTTTATTTATTTTATTTTTTTAATCAAATTCTGCAAATAAGAGTCATTTCTAGTCAGGATATCTCCCTATACTCAATTCGCGAATATGTTTGTCACTAAGTCATTCCGAAGGTGATTTAAGTGCGAAATTTCAGGGCTAGTTCACCAAACAAGGTATGTGTGTAAGAGAATGATGTCGAATTCTCGTTATTATCTTTTGGTATATCAAATTATTGCATTCACGAAAATGACTGCCAAGTTAAAGTCAATATGAATGGTATCTAAGTATGAAAAACAAACTCGAAAACCCATCCAGGACATCAAGGCCCTAGCTTTTGACAACGAGGTCAAATAGATCGCTTTTATTGTCAGCATCTGCTAATATATGACGTAATTCCATTCGTAAAACTGATTGTCAAAGTAACGTAAATTGTGAAGTGTAGAACCAGTAAATTCTAGCAGAAATGGGCTCTGACTTGAGAGAATGATGTCAAATGCAATATGGTTCTGCCCATTGTCTGCTGATACACATTAGTATTGAATTTACGGAACCGATTAATGCTAATCTAAAGGGATTCTGAGTGCCGAAGTGGACGGGAACATCAATACCAGCGACACAAGCCCTGGCTTGTGAGAATGAGGATAGAGAGGCTGAATTCCCAAAGAGGATCATTCAAAATAGCTATGTGCCAAATTTCATGCTTGTAACCAAAAGTGCACAATATAACTGCACAACCATGATGTATTGTTCGCGCACAGGATTGTCTAACTCATTAAATATATATATTATAAAACTAGTTGCGCATAAAATCAGTTTTGAGTATTATCATTGAGTCGGTATAGCTAACACAGTAAGTGCGACCCCAGGGATTTGAGGGTCATCGTTTCGATTCCCACAGTTAAATTATTCTTGCTTGAATTGCTTGAGGGTTAAAGTTAAACATCATACCAAATTGTTATTTCTATAAACATCTTTATTCGGCGAAAGTTGGTGAGTCGTTGCCTTAGCTCTGTAACGTAATTGTTGCGTTTGTTTTTATGATGCATAATCTATAATTTGATACCAAGTATTATTCAGTGTTAATCATAATGACAATGCGTTGCGTGTCTACTTTTTCACCAATTTGTGAATTATCTAGATAGGGTAGATAAAATGTTTACTGGAAGTAGTGAACTTATTTTTCTACTTACTAAAACAGTCGCCTATGACTGTATGCAAGTTAACTGAACCACTGACAAGGTTGCGGCTCACCTTCCTTGGTATATAAGCAATTCAAGGATGTTAAAATGTATATACATACTGTTCAGTGAAATGGTAATATCTGAAGACAATGACAGTTTTAAGCGACTGAAGTTTCCTATGTCTTGACGTAAGTAGTATATATAAGACCGATTGAACAACATTTCACCCGGATGTAGAGGTCATTTGTGGAGGTCACGTGGAGGTCGGAGAGGTCAAGTGCAGTATAGTTCCGGCAGAATCACCAAAAAGCTACCTCCAACACAGGAGAGTTCCAATTGTGGCAGGGAATGTATTCCTCCGCGGTGATGCGGTTTTGGCGGTGATGCGGTCGCGGAAAAAAGCTTCCGCGGAGAAAAAGTAGCCCCTAGATAAAATGGTCCGATGGGGTCGAGTGAGGTATCAAGGTGAAGCATTCGTGAAGGGGCATCTGACGGGCTGGGTGTGGGATTGAAATAGTGTCATTCTGCGCATGCGCGGTGGCCAAAGGGTATGGAAATAGACGTGTTGGGGTCTAGGGGAGTCCCTAATGGTCCGATGGGGTCGAGTGAGGTATCAAAGTGAAGCATTCGTGAAGGGGCATCTGATGGGCTGGGTGTGGGGTTGGAATAGGGTCATTCTGCGCATGCGCGGTGGCCCAAGCGTATGAAAATAGACGTGTTGGAGCTAGGGCAGCCCCTAGTGGGTCGATGGAGGCGTATGAGGTATCCATGTGAAGCCTTGATGAAGGGGTATCTGACTGGACTAGCGGCTCGAGCGTTGTGACCATTCTGCGCATGCGCAGACAGGGAATTGTGGGAAAAGGGTATGGAAATAGACGTGTTGGGATCTAGGGGAGTCCCTAATGGACCGATGGAGTTGTATGAGGTATCACTGTGAAGCATTCATGAAGGGGCATCTGACTGGGCTAGTGGCTCGAGCGTTGTCACCATTCTACGCATGCGCAGACAGGGAATTGTGGGAAAAGTGTGTGGAAATAGACGTTTTGGGATGTAGGTGAGCCACGAGTGGGCCGATGGGATCGAGTGAGGTATCGATGTGAAGCCTATGTGAGGGGGCATCCGAGTGGACTAGGGTCTCGGCCTTTGTCACCATTCTACGCATGCGCAGACAGGGAATTGTGGGAAAAGTGTATGGAAATAGACGTGTTGGGATCTAGGGGAGCCACCAGTGGGCCGATGGGACCGAGTGAGGTATCCATGTGAAGCCTATGTGAGAGGACATCTGATGGGGTGAGTGAGGGTTGAAATAGGGTCACTCTGCGCATGCGCAGTGGACCAAGGGGTATGGACATAGACGTGTTGGAATCTAGGTGGGCCACTAGTGGGCCGATGGGATCGAGTGAGGTATCCATGTGAAGCCTAGGTGAGGGAGTTAGACTAGGGTGTCGTTTCCATTCTGCTGCGCAGGTCACGTGGGTTGTGACGGTTTTACTAAAACTACCTCCAAACATAGAAGAGTTCCAATTTTTCCCCTTAAACCTCCGGGGTGTTTTCCGGCCCGGCAGGCCCGGCAGGCCCCGGCCGCAGCGCGCGCGCGCGCGGGTTCTCCGGCCGCAGTGCGCGCGCGCGTCATTACCGGCAGTGCGCGCGCGGGTCAAAAGGTCACATCCAGGTCAAAAGGTCTCCCTTTCGGCAAGGTTCGGAGAATACATAGAACTTATAGTAATAAACTTAATCTATACGTGTTGGACGAGTCTTCACTCACCGTCTTCCTTTACACGCACCTCAATGAAATGCCCGCTCCAAACCTAGACCAAAACACGTACTTGGTCTGTGGGCTGATTTCACTGGCTCTCTATTTTACTATAGTGCTCTTGCATTCTAACATTGATGGGTTACATTTTGGCCCCATCCTACACTACTGATTTCAGTTTGACTGAATCTCCACATTGGGTATTTATGCATTATGAATAAAACACACAAGACAGGGGTTTTTTGGTGAGATCTCATTTTGTTTTTTATTCAGTAACAACAACGTGAGAACAACCACGTGAAAACTGAAGCCCAGAACAAGGGGCTTGTACATTGAAAGAACTGAAGCCCAGAACAGGGGGCTTGTACATTGAAAGAACTGAAGCCCAGAACAGGGGGGCTTGTAAACTGAAGCCCAGAACAGCGGGCGTGTGTACATTGAAAGAACTTAAGCCCAGAACGGGGCTTGTACATTGAAATGATGGGCGGCCCAGTCATATACGAGTACATCGCGGTCCTCGGCCTTGGGGTACTCGTCAAACATCTGTACGATGGTAGATAAGGGTCTTCCCCGGCATCGATGGTACAGGTAAAACAAGCAATATTGTCCGCACACGCTACTGGTCAGGCTTTGCAACGTTTGACTGTTCCAACACCACGTCTCTGTGCCTTGATCCATGAAGTCTGTTAAATCGGGATGGAGGGGTGGCAGGCCGTACGGGTCAAAGTATTCGCCCTGCTGTTCTGTCAAGTACACGGCCACCCAATGTTCACCGGGCCGATCCATCGGGTCCGTGTTGAGAACGTAAGCAGCAGGATACATACGGTCTAATGGGAACACATCTCGGTCGAACACCCCTTGAAAGACCATACGTGTCCCTGGGTCATTCTCCAGCACGGTGGTTATCTGGTCTGTATCCATGTTAGGTGGAGAAGTCACACAGCACGTTGCGCGCTTTGTCCACTTGAATGATGTTGTCAAACTCGGCGTAGCATATCACATTGACGGTGGTCCCCAGGGCTCGTGCAAAGTGGATTTCCAACCGTAAGTTGCCTTGCTTGGCCAGGGCCAGCTGATGGTCGTTCTCTAAGGTGGGGGTCAGATCGAAACAGAACAACGTGTATCCGTTCGCGTAGTCCTCCCGACTGATATTCCCTTCGTCCTGGTTGATTTGACCGGTGGCTGTAAACAGGCTCTGATAGGCTCGAATGAAATTCCTGCGCCCAAAGTTCGGTGTTAAGGCCGTGGCTGGGACCTGTTGACCATCCACATGCAGGGCCACAAAATTGATGCCGAAATGTTTAAAGTCAAACGGATTCTCTGGGTAGGCTCCGCTGAAACTGGTATTTTCCACACAGGCCAGGATCAATCGCTTGGGTAGTTCCCTCAGGAACAGGTTTTCTTTGTTGGCGCCCATATTTCCAGCAGGCACAGAGAACACTTTGGTTTGTACACGTCGGTTAGGGTACTGGGCTGGTTTTGTTTCCAAGGCTTTCATGTGTCCCAATTGGACGGCTGGATTCGGTTTCACTTTTCGGACATACAGGACTGCGTCTTGGATGACAATCTTATAGTCAGCTGCATGCCCCTCTACGTCAGTGGCCATCAAGGCGAAGGTCGGAGGTGCCCGTATCAGTCGGATTTTGATGGGGATCTTGTTCAAGAGGTACCGGTCTTGCATGAACATGTCTGCGTGCAGTCGACCCATGAGATCCACCGAGGCACTGTTCGCAGTGAAAGCCTTCCGTTTGTTATATCCCACATTGTCCACCGTGTCCATGTGCTCGGGTGTGTACTGGTAGAATAAAGCGGCTGTCAGCTGAGACTTTTTAGCCTCTCGGCCATACGACAACAGTGTCTCGATGTAGGCTCGATAGGGGTACGTGTTGGTCGAGTCACTGATGAGTTTGTCGCTGAGAAAAATATCCACCTGTTGAAACATCGAGTGCAGCCAGAGGTTCGTCGGGCCCACCGTTGCAGCTTGGATGATTCTGGTGCCAGCCCCATTGACCACCTTGGCTTACACATACAAGTATGTATGGGCTAAATCCACATAGGCCGTATCCGCATTACTGATGGTGAACTCGATGGGCCCTGTTTCGTTGATGCTGGAGAGCGGGAGATGCTCCACCCATAATCCTTGTTCGACACTGGTCTGTGTGGGCGGCACGGTCCACAAATCAAATTCACTGTTGGTGGAGGGGCAGGACTCGGCGTGGATCAAGGACATGTTTAAGAAAAGATATCCTTTGTCTTCTTCGATGTGCGTCGTCGCTGGGTCGGTCGTCGACTGGTGCGTGGTCTCGATGGGGCAGCTCTTTTATTCCCTACGGTGCGTTGTGCTTTGGCCACCAAGACGCCTCCCGCTTCTTTGGCCCGCCGTTTCAAGGCTTCTTTGGGTGCCGTACCCCCCAAGACATCACCGGCCACCTGCAGTCCACTGCGTACCGCTTGTTTGCCTATTTTGAACGGTCACAGAAAATCCGTTAGGAAAAAGCAATTGCTTATAGGTAGGCATTTTTCTGGACCCGACCATGGCTGGGATAACTTTAGTATTCAGATCATAGACGTCGTCTATCCATCTACTAAGGATTCCCCTTTGGATTTGAGAGAAAAATCCGAGAGCGGGAATTATTCTGGATGCTAGAACTTGGGTCAGTGTTTCCGTTTGGTTTAAATGATAATGTCAGTGGGTTCGGCAATGCTACAAACCGCCGTTCAAATATATCCAACATTACCCAACTATTTAAACCCCATCAACGGAGACAACGCAGCCATGGTTGGCGAAAGTTTAATAGTTCGATGATTCACGATCATATCACTTTAAATTACTTAGTGGGTTTAACTAACGCACCCAATAGTATACATAGCTTACGTACAGTTCTGTATGCGTTACCTCCGAGAGCTTTAAATCAAATAGCCAGAGATATACAACAATCTGCGTCTTCAGGAAATATAATACCATCAAAAATCAGTAAAGTATGTCAAGATATAGCGTATTTTCGGTTGTATCGTCCAGTGAACATAATCGAAACATCTCAAGATCGGCTTTTCTTGAAACTCAACTACTTAGATAAAGGACTGGACATCATTAATTTACCTCGAATCCTGAATGATCCAGAGGTACGCAACGCTGTACCAAACTATTTCAAGTTCACAGAACCTCCTTGCATTTCATATAAGTATACTAAATCTATAGCCACCAAAATATTCAATTACTCCAATGCTGTCAAGGAGTTTGACTGGAACTTATACACGTCAGGAGGCTATAGTTGTGATTGTGAATTGTCGAACTTTATCTATACACCTTGCAAACATATTGTGACTGGTGATCTTGATGTGGTGAGTGATAAGGATCTGAAATTACTCCTGATGAAAGGACCCAAATATAGAGAGCCTAGAAGAATAAATCTGAAGGCGGACCAGAAGATAGTCCTGTCTGCATTAGAACAGTACGTTATTGATTGGTCTAAGCGAGAAAAAGTTGAACCTACAGTACTCGCTGATTGGCTGGACCTCACCAAGAGCAAGGTCGTTGAAACAATCCGCCATATTGACAGAAGTTCTCTTCCCCTAGCAAAACAAGTACTGAGAAACCTCAATTCGCAAGAAGTTCTAGCAAATCTCCAGAGTAAATTCGTCATAGTCCCAGCAGACAAAGCTCCGAATAATATAATATTCATATGTAAATATTACTATTACCAGGTGCTGGTTAAAGAATTGAGTGTAGACATATCTTCATCAAATACGTCTACTTACTCCCAAACTGCATTTACTCTGGAAGATTTATTTAACAATCACAAAAAGTTTCTCAGGGAAAGAGGTATTTGTCTTCCAACCAATCATAGCGACATACCAAAAATATACTGGACTCCCAAAATGCATAAATCACCATACAAAGCTAGATTCATAGCTGGTTCTAGAAGCTGCACCACCAAGCTTCTTTCAACCCTATTGACGAGGGCCCTTCAGGAGGTAAAAGCATTTTGGGAAAGGTATTGCGCCACTATTTTCAAGAACTCTGGCGTTGAATGTATGTGGATATTGAAAAACTCAAAATGTCTTACGGAAGAACTTGATGCTAAAGGTCACATACCGTACAGACATGTATCCACATGGGATTTCTCGACTCTCTATACTACAATCCCTCATCAGGACCTTATTGACCGTATAAGTTCATTAATAGTATCTGTGTTCATGAAAACTGATCGTAGATATATTAATGTCGGAAGCCATAAAGCATTCTTTAGCTCGACTACATACAAGAGATATCATTCATGGGATGTTTCTTTGTTTATAGAGTTGCTTGAATTTCTCATTAAAAATATCTATGTGAAATTTGGCAACACAATATATCAGCAGCATATAGGTATTCCAATGGGTACTAATTGTGCACCCCTGTTGGCTGACCTGTATCTGTTCTCTTATGAATATGACTATATGCAGGCGCTTTCAAAACCGATCCATTCAAAGTCCGTTCCTTCTCATTCACCAAACGTTATATAGACGATCTTCCCGGTGTGGATCATCGCTATATAAATGACGCAGTGAAGGATATATATCCACCTTCACTGGATTTGAAGGAAACTACAGATAGCCCTACAGGCACATCATATTTAGATCTATATCTCTATAAAAATGAAGCGGGCATTCTCTCTCGTCGACTTTATGACAAAAGAGATGATTACAATTTCGACATCGTAAACTATCCCTTTCTGGATAGTAATATTCCAGTGGGACCTGCATATGGCGTATACATATCTCGCTTAGTAGCATTTGCTAGATCCTGTGTTAAATGTGATGATTTTAATCAACGTCACAAAACATTGTTGCAGAAACTTATAAAACAGGGCTATTCCACCAAGCGCCTCCACTCAAAGTTTCTCAAATTTGGCGATACATATCGCATGCTGATAGCAAAATACGAACGTAGCGTGCAAGATCTATGGGGCTACGTTTCGTAACATGTGTCTAATTCCGCTTAACCCGGGGCTAGGGGCCGTATGAGCCCATGTACTTCAAGATCCTCATGGTACTCATATGAACAGTCACAATCAAAGCGTGACTGAGGTACATCATTTTTAGATGACGACTCTATAACGAATATTATGGATTAAGAATACTGATCAGCGATACGGATTTGATATTTTGGAACATCATGATGTCTTGCCGGCATCATTGAAAACTGTTGACCGCTTCTCTCTTGCAGGAAACAAGCCTATGTTTATGTATACTTTTGTCTTTTTGAATTTGGTGCTAATACTGTTATATGGAAATGGAATAGGTCTTTGGATTATGGACGCGGATATTCTCTAATGGACGACGGCTGGATTATGAATGACGGACTAGACGCTTGTAATTTCACCCCACGCGTCACCAAGGGCAGGAACGTTTTGACGATGCTGCCGAGTATGTTCCCCAGTCCATGTTCTCGTTGCATGCGTGCACTGCTAAAGACCGGAAAGCCGCCCCCGGCCTGTTGGGCATAATAGTCCATATAGCTGCGTGCATCGCACTCGTAAGGTACTTTCATTATGCAAAGTGGGGAGCACGTGCTTGTCGAAAATGAAGTGTCAGCACCACTTTTCCTCGTTCGAATGCAACCGGTCGTCCCGTGTCATCTCTTATATCCACCGTGATCGTGTTGATGTCGGTTTGTCGTACGGGCAAGTAGATCATGTGGTTGAAACTGTGGGTGACTTGATCTCCATACCTCTTTTTAATGGGGACCACCCGTACCAGAGGTGTGTTGATATCGCCCACGATGTGGTTGTCGACTACGTCCGAGTAGACGTAGAGTCCGTACATACCCGACTTCATACCCATCGGGATCTGGCCATGGTCCTCGGATGGACCCGTGTAGGTCGCGTGAGCGAGACCCAGCATTTGCTATAGGATAGGACTCAGTACGACACTCACGTTGGCGGTGAGAAGGATCTGTGCCTTGTCGTTGTGTGCGTTGTAATCGAAGTCCACGTGATTCTTGAAGGGAAAGGATTTGATGGGTTTTGATGTATTCGTGACCTCCCGTAGAGCCTTATAATGCAACAGTCTTGACAGCCCACCCATGAACTCCTTTGGGGTATCGTATTGGCCTTCGGGGAGGGTGAGTCGGGTGTCTTTGCCTTCGTAGGTCACCTCGTACCACACTTCATTGGCTCGCACGTTGTACCACGAGTAAGGGTATTGGATATCCACGAGGCCACATTCCCATCGTCCAGGTAAATGCAACGGTTGCGGTAACTGGGTGACGTACTTGGCCACGGTGTTGTCAGGAAACACATCCAGCGAACTGTTACTGGGTAGGGTGAGGTAAAACATGGCGACTGAGCTGTCCTGCTGCTGCTGTTGGTTTTAATAGGTGTTCCAGGCCTTGGGCGGTTGTGTCCGGCGTCGTGTTCGTCGCGTTGACTTGCTACGTGTCAGGGCTCTGGGGTTCCCCACCAATTCCTGTGGTACATGCATGTCTTTCAAGCCTTGAGCGAAGACCTCCCATCCTCGAGGATCCGTGTGCGACCTGCGTTGACGCATCAGGTCATTCACTAAATCCGTCATGTGGGTCCCGGGGAACCACCTGATTCTGTACCAGGAGTTCACCTTTATCATTCCAAGTCATGTTAGGATTCTGTTTCATCCGTTGTAATACCAGGCCAGCTTGTTTCTTGAACGATGCAGGTACACTCTTCAGGACTTCGTCTTCCACCCACTGTGGGGCTGTGGGTGGTACCCCTGGTAATGGCGGCTGTTGGAGCGGTGCTGAGGTCGGCGGTGTGTCACGTGGTGGTGGTGGTGGTGGGGTAGAGAGGGTTTTGTATTGGTGCATGAACGTCATGTACCGTTGAAGCGTCTCATTGTACCGTTGTACTTTCTCACTGTCGCTTAACCCCGGTCTCTGTAAGATCTGTTGCATCTCTCCATCGAGGGTGTTTATGGTCTTCACCGTAGGTGGGACAGGGTAGGGCGATTGGAGGTTTTGAAGGAACCGTGGTTCGACGAGGACCATTTTTTTCGTGTGGTTCATTGTCGGCCGAAGAGTCCACCCAATACTGGACCCAACACGGAAGCGGCCAACGGTGCTAAGATGGCCCCGAGAAAGCTGCCTTTCTGTAACACCTTTTTCTTTTGTGTTTGAGGGACCCGCTTCTGGACTAAGGTTCGGAGACCTGTCTTATGCTTGCCCAACTTGGTCCTCTGAGCCGGAGTCAGTGGTACGTTGCCTTTTAACAGGTTGTACCCGATCTCGCACAGACAGCGTACAAGGTCAGGGTCCGCACCGCGTACAATGGTTCGCACTAACTCGGGTGGGGCCGTCTTCAATACACGGAGCGTGGGAGCGTGCTTCCGTACTCGCGCAGACATCATGTACAACTAATGCTAGAACCCACAACTCTGCTCCTTTTATCTACTTCAGAGAACAGAGACAAAGTCAACCCTGCTGTGGTATTCATTCTTTTCATTATCCCCATCATCAAACACACAGACCCCAGCTGGGGGAGCCACTGTGGGTGTGTTTACATTATTTTTGCATGTACACGTGGTGGGCCTCTCCGGGAAAGATGCCGGTCCGTAGTCGAAGGTGCTCGGGGGTGGCTTGCTTGAGGTCGAAGAGCATATACCCGTGCTGAGGGGTTGTCGCATCTTTAAAGGCTTCCAACGCAAACGGTGTGCGGCCGGGATACATCTGTCTCGCCAGGTGCAGCAGCTGAGTGGTATCTCTCGGGTTTTTGAAGACCACCAGGTAGTGGGCATTTAAGCTGATGTTCCGATGTTCTTTGTTTTTACTGAACAGATTCTGCACAATGTAGATGATGCTGAGCCGTCGATGGTGGCTGCCTTTGGTAAAGAGGTGGGTGACACGCGCATCCGTCTCCGCCATGAGATCATCCAGAACCACCAAGGTGTCAGGTTCCAAATCGGCCAGGTTGGGTAGGCCTTCCACGAACGTGATGTGGGGCATTGCTGCATACGCTGGCTGCCATTCTCCGTAACACCACACGACTCGGGCAATGGGTGGGGTGATCATGCTGTCGGCGTGTTCGAGGAGCTTCCTGACGAAGTGCGTTTTGCCGGAACCCGTCGGTCCTGCGATGACGCAAGTGAAGGGATGCTGCCAACGGGGGTCCATGGTTGGAGGTGTATCCGCTGTCGTGGTAACCCGCTCTTTGGTAAATTTGGTACGAGTGAACTGGAGTGGTGGGTACAACGTCGGTCGTCGTTGTCTGTTCACTGTCAGGGGTGATGATGGTGGTGGGTACAACGTCGGTCGTCGTTGTCTGTTCACTGTCAGGGATGAAATCCGTTGGGTTTTCAGACGAAGTAGGTGTACTTGGTGTAGGTGTGGAGCTTGGTGTGGAGCTCGACGTGGCTTGTACACGGGGTGTGGTGGTGGTGACTGGGCTCGATACAGGGTTGACTGGTGCTACCTGTAGACCGGTTTCACTGGTGGCTGGTGTTCTCAGTTGGCTAAGTAACGTGCTGACATAGGCTACGTCGTAAAACACACCTCCGTACAGCTCACTCAGCAGGGTTAGCAATATCACCACAAAGCCCACTTGCGCTTTGCACGTTTTGGGAGACGCTGTGTTCAGAGGCAGCTGCTGTTTGTCCATAGCACTGTGGTCGGACGTGGAATGAAGGATGACGGCAGTGGTGTCTGGCTTTATAGTCGTTTCACCTGGTTGGCAGCGACCCAGGAATTGAAGGAACTGGCCCAGCCTTGCCATTTGACGAAATGAAACAGTTTGCCAAGTCGACGTTCCGTTTTCAAAATCTGCTCCACCGTGTAGTAGTCTTGCTGTGTTTTTACGACAGGCTGTAATTCCGTCTCGTAAAACGTCCCTAGCAACGGTTCCCCTTGGAGATCTTCCAGTTCATAGACTCGCCGCTGTCGGGGTAGGCGCCGTTTAATCAGGAAGTGCTCATCGCTCCAGTTGGGCAAGTAACTTTTCTCGAACTTGCCCTTGACTTTACTGATCCGTACAGGGTCCCCGACCTTGTACACCGCCTTCGTCGTTCGCTGCGATGACCTGGGGTACAAGACACGCCAGACTTGGGCTTCATTGCGTTGGGTCACGGTAATGGGGGCTCTTTCTATACTCCGATGATAGGCTCGATTGTAACCACTCACAAGTTTCGGGAGAACATCGATGTACCGCCTTGTATTCTTATAGGTGAAATATTTATACATGCGGCCTTTGAATGTCCTGTTGAACCTTTCCACCACGGAAGCCTTGGTCTCGTTGTACGTATGGAAGAAAAACACCTTCTGTTTCTTGAGAAAGGCTTGGAACGGTCTGCTGAGGAATTCCGTGCCTTCGTCGGTTTGCAAATACAAAGGTTTGCGCCCGGTCTTGAAGATGTCTTTGAACGCCGCTATGAGATTTGCCCCCGTTTTCGGACTTGGGCACGTTGTATCCCCTGGGGTTTGGCCGCTCGATAGAGAGCCGACAATGCACTATAGGCCGCCGGACTGTCGGGACTGTAGTATAAGTTATCCAACACCTTCTCCCAGCGCTTCATGGTGACAAAATGATGATGCACCCTGGCTCTATCGTTTATTTATAACGGGTATATCTTCGGCCGGAGTTTCTTTCTGATTTTCACAGTGTCCATGGTAAATGACCAGTCCAACTCGTCTGATGACCGCTTGATAAGCACTTGATCCACATCTACCACGGCATCTTCCAATGCAGACCATAGATCAGGGTGAAGGGTAAAATGCACTGTACCCCCATCTAGCCGAGCCAATTGAGCAAAGAAAAGGCCGCGTCGGATGTACACATCGTGACACAAGTGGATGAGGTCGCCGTCCAGTTCACCAGACAACACCCGTTTGAATTTGGTCCAGCCCTCTCGGGACAGACGAATGTGAGCCGGGCACGGTTCCGCATCACAGATGTCTCCCACCTCCTCCATGATATCGACCTTATCCGCATACACGTGCAGGAAAACCTCGGGGGTCAAGCTGAGATACGCCACTGTTATATGCTCCGCCATGGTCAGTACGTGAATGGTACCAGATGTGACTGTCTCTCGTATTTATAGGGACAACCCCGTGTGATCAAAGGATCAGGTGGTCATGTCACTGGGCTGACTGAGTCTAGCCGGGTAATCAATGGCATCGTGGTCGGGTTCATGGCTAGACAGTTGTTCGTTGGGTTCTGCCACCGATTCTCTCAGGGCACGAGCCCACTCCAACTCGTCTGATGACCGCTCGTTCGGTGTAAACAGCTGGTCCACGATAGGCACCACTTTCTCGAAGGCTATCCACAGATCGAGGTCTAGGGTGAAGCTTCGCGTGGGGTCTTGGTAGCGGCCCAGACGTGGGAAGAAGGGTCCACGGTATACGTAGATGGCATTGTCTATGTGGATGACGTGTCCATCGAGCTCGCCGCTCAACACCCGTTTAAATTTGGTCCAGACGTCACCGTGTAGCGTAACCGTATTCGATACGGTCTCAGCGGGCGACCAGCAAACATCTCCACGGTCTTCCACGAGGGTGACTTTATCTTCATAGACGTGTAACCCCACCTGGGGTGTAAGGGGAAGGATGGCTCGTAGGACGGGTGACATGCGTGCTCCAATGACGATCGTTGAATGACATACACTCTGTCTGACCCTCGTATTTATAGTCAGGTCCCACTGTCAATACCACAGCGCCAGGGTCAATAGGGTACAGACTAGTGTGAGGCCAACCAGCCGGCGCTGGTTCCGGCGTGAGCGCTCGTGGTCCATAGCCCGAGCATCAAGGATGGCTGTCATAGTCCAGTAGTGGTGAGTGATGGCACACCTCTCCATCGAGTGCACTCTGTCGAGGACCGCTTCTGTGAACTCGTTCAGGATCTGGCGTCGCCCCTCGTTGTCGTCGCCATCTGCAAACATGGACCGGATCACTGCTCGGTAACCCGTGAGTGAATTCACCACGGTGGCATGCTGTAAAATGCGAGTCGCATAGGGCTGGATCTCCGTCATGGCTCTGCAACCGTAGAAATGAAGGTGTGGGATCCAGAGAGACGTGTTTTATAGACCAGGTCACACATGCGCGCCTAGACGGCGGGTGTAGTCCGTGATACGTACTATTCTGATGGGTTAGTCCAAAAAAGAGAGCAACAACAACAGAGAGCAACAACGTTCAATTCATGGGCCACCCAAGCGTCCATGCGAGGATTGTGGTCAACTCTTCAAACGACGCAGTCAGTTGCTGCGACACCAACGTTTGATTCATGCCCCGGTACAGAGTCATACGCCTGACAGCATCGAACATTTTCTGGGCGATTCCACCAAGATGTTCACTTGCACAACTTGTCAGAAGCAGTTTACTCGTCTAGATAATTTTCGACGCCACGAGGCCTCCACCCACAACGATGCACGGTATACTTGTATAACCTGCGCAGGGTCATTTAATCGGGAGGATCAGTTACTGCGCCACGAACGTTCATTTCATGGGCCACCCAAGCGTCCATGCGAGGATTGTGGTCAACTCTTCAAACGACGCAGTCAGTTGCTGCGACACCAACGGTTGATTCATGCCCCCGTACCATGGCATGAGCGACAACTTCCTACTGAAGAGGAGCCGCGGAAGGTCAGGCCCAGTGAAGATAAGCCCGGGGAGACGAACGACACTGGTGATGCGATGAAGGAGAGCCCGCCTATACCCACAGTCCAGAAGAGCCTGGATATCCAGCCGGACCCCAGCGTTACGGTTTCGAGTCATACGCCTGACAACATCGAACATTTTCTGGGCGATCTCTTACAGGACAACCATCCAGTGAGTGACATCGATCGGCGCCATTGGTCCATGACACGGCACTGTTTCCACCCTCATGGCCCTATTCAAGATATTTACAATTTTCCACTGACCAACCGCACCCGTCTACGCAGCTACGTGGAAGCCATCTTCAAAGATCAAACTACGGCCTTCAAATTGAATGTCGCTTTCGGATACATCTTACGTCACAAAAAGACGGGCCAGTTACGGTATTATTATCCCGGCAATAATATCTATGTGTCTGACCAGCCGTTCACCATCATTAACCGGAGGTCACTAGAGACGATGCTGGAGATACTGGACACCGTGGAACCCTTGAGATGGGTACATCGTCAACGACCCAACATACAATGGGTGGTAGAGAGGGTAACCAATGTCACGTTTTTCCTTACCAAGCTGACCGACCACCGCCATCGGTTGAATGCGTCACCCGCGCACTGATGAATACCATAACATGCCGCACATACTCTCTATGTCTACATGCTGATCGTTGACTTGAGCTCAGTAAACACTTGTACCTAATGTGACGGTGCGTTAAATAATAAAACATGGTGTTTGATATTTCAATTTGTTTTGCTGTGAACATACTAAACATACCCAGGGCGGCTCCCCCAGCCTGGGTATGATGTAACATTGGGGATAATAAACTATATAAACATTGCTGAACTTGTTGTTATTCACGACAACCGCTATCCGATTGTATAATACAGAATATATAATAAGTCTAGCCCCAACATCTAGCCTTCACATGGATACCTCACTCGACCCAATAGGCCAATGAGGGGCTCGGCTAGACCCAAAACACGTCTATTTCCATACTACGGCCAGGCTGCGCATGCGCAGAATGACGATATTTCAACCCCACACCCACGCCATCAGAGGCTCCCTCACATAGGCTTCACATGGATACATCACACGACCCATTCGAACCCAAACACACACCCACATACCCCCCAAAATGCCTGCTTTCTATATTACGGGCCAGTCTGCGCATGCGCAGACTATTGAACACGGACGAACCATTAGTGTAGTCAAATGCTCCTCCACGAGAGCTTCAAAATAAGACCTCACTCGACCCCATTGGACCATTAGGGACTCACCTAGACTCCAGCATGTCCACCCCGTATGGCCCTATACACCCATAGCCATGCAGTATAGGCCTATGGGCCTACCCAGGCATCGGTGACTTTTTTCAAAAATTTCACCGTTTTGCTCCGGGACACTTCCTATCGTGTTCTAAATGACGAGACGTGAAAAACAAATCCAAACAACCCTACCGCAAATGTATAGAAGTAGGTTTCCCAGGGGGACAAACATTGATCCTATACCCCCAGTATGGGACTATATGGGTCTATATGGGCTGTATGGTACTTTTTCAAAAATTTCACCGATTCGCTCCGGGACACTTCCTAGCATGTTTGTCTTGACGAGACTAAGAAAACGAGACCCCACAACCTATACTGCAAATGTCTAGAAGTAGGTTTCCCAGGGGGACAAACATTGGTCCTATACCCCCAGTATGGGACTATATGGGGCTATATCGCACTTTTTCAAAAATTTCACCGATTCGCTCCGGGACACTTCCTATCATGTTTGTCTTGACGAGACTAAGAAAACGAGACCCCACAACCTATAACGCAAATGTCGAGAAGTAGGTTTCCCAGGATGGTCCTATACCCCCCATACCCCATATAGGCATTTTCACGTAATTTAGAATAAAGTCCGTGTTCCGTATTTTTTCACGAAAAATTGTACATACACCCACCCTGGAACTAGGGGGAGATAACTCTATTGATAGGCAAGCCCCGTTAAGCCCGGCGACCTATATGCCCCCCATACCCCATATAGGTATTTTCCCGGATTTTTCGATAAAGTCCGTCTTCCGGGGGTTTTTTCAGGAAAAATTTTACATGCACCCACCCAAGACTGGATGCCCCTTCACCTAGGCTTCACATGGATACCTCATACGCCTCCATTGGACCATTAGGGACTCCCCCCGACACCAAAACGTCTATTTTCATACCCTTGGGCCACCGCGCATGCGCAGAATGCCGATGTCAACCCCACACCCAGCCCGTCAGATGCCCCTTCACGAATGCTTCACATGGATACCTCATATGACCCCATTGGACCATTAGGGGCTGCCCTAGCTCCAAAACGTCTATTTTCATACCCTTTGGCCACCGCGCATGCGCAGAATGACCCTATTCCAACCCCACACCCAGCCCATCAGATGCCTCTTCACGAATGCTTCACTTTGATACCTCATACGACTCCATCGGCCCATTAGGGACTCCCCTAGACCCCAACACGTCTATTTCCATACCCTTTGGCCACCGCGCATGCGCAGAATGACACTATTTCAATCCCACACCCAGCCCGTCAGATGCCCCTTCACGAGTGCTTCACTTTGATACCTCACTCGACCCCATCGGACCATTTTATCTAGGGACTACTTTTTCTCCGCGGAAGCTTTTTCCGCGACCGCATCACCGCCAAAACCGCATCACCGCGGAGGAATACATTCCCTGCCACAATTGGAACTCTCCTGTGTTGGAGGTAGCTTTTTGGTGATTCTGCCGGAACTATACTGCACTTGACCTCTCCGACCTCCACGTGACCTCCACAAATGACCTCTACATCCGGGTGAAATGTTGTTCAATCGGTCTTATATATACTACTGACGTAAGAGAATTGAAGTGTGAACGGAAATTAACGAAACAATAATTCATTCCATCGAATATATATTGCAAATGAATTCAAACGTGCCTGAAGACAGGGTTGTCATGTGAGATGGGAGGTTGAAAGGAAAAGTGTGACAGAGATCACACTCTCTTAGCGCATGCGTATTTCAAAAAGTTACAACAAGAAAAAGAAGAACGCGAGCCTCTTGTAGACCTGCGTGCCGCAGGTAACAAGGTGTACATATAATAGCAGGGAGTGAGTGAGTGAGTGAATATGATTTAACGTCGCTTTCAACTATATTTCAGTCATATCACGACATTGGGTCCTATTCCTTTTCACACCCAGGAACCACACGGGTGGGTTCTTATTCCTTTTCACACCCGGGAACCCCACGGGTGCCTCAGTCGCCTCTTACGACAAGGTGCCTGAGGAGCTGAGGCCTAGTCTTACCATGACCTGCGGTGTGCACGACATCCCATGTCAATCCCCGGAAGCCCTACGGGGCTAATAGCAGGGATATTATGGTGTTTTAGCGTGGTGTGTTTAGTCTTACGGCGCCTAGTCAACTTGTTTCTGTAATTATATAATCTTTTAAATATCCAAGTGTGAGTTTATATAATCTTTATTTCACAATTCGTTTAAAGAAGTATCCTATTAAATCAGCATATAGTTTGAGGCATAATTTGGTATATGACGCTGGTCATCAAATATATTGCATGCCTAGTTATCTGCAAACTCCGGACAGTACATGTCAGCTGTAGGACTTTCATCTTGGCATTGACCCTTTAGTGCGGTTGAGTTATCAGACCACCTGTGATTAAAAATATATACCGTATGCCTAAGGCACTCTCTTAATAGGTGACGCTGGCTCGGTATTCCCCCTTCCTTTGCCAAACGAAGTCACCGTCCGAAAGTCATAGCCCCCACTGACATAGACTAACTCGCAGCATCATCACCCCTCTACAATCTCAGTAAACTCAGATATAATATTACGGATACACAAATATAATATTACTGAATATTCAGATATAATATTACATCCCTCTATTACCCACAGGGGCTCGTTACCGTTGTTAATTGGTTAAATGGGTTGATTACTGGGGGGTGGGGAGTCGATGCCCCATTTATTCCCTACCTCGACCCCCCCCTCCCCCCCCCTTTAATCAACCTAATTAACCAATTAACAACGGTAACGAGCCCCTGTGCTATTACCCACCCTGCTCCATCCTAAGTCAGTGTCACTCGGTTTGTCCGATATAAAAGCGGAAGATGGAGAGGTGGGGGGGGGGAGTGTATGGCATAATTAATCACTACATGACCGAATTATTTTTACTTATACGGAAATTGTTATAATAGGCATACATGGCCTAGTCACCTGTGATTCACAGTGAGTGTTTTGTGTAAGATTAGACCTACCGGATCTATTAACTGTTACGATGAGCTAAATTGAAAAATATTTCTTATACATGTATATACTCTGTCAAGTGAAAACAATAATTCACCCATGAATCAACTCTCATCGCCTCCACACTTATTTTTTTTATTATTTTTTTTTTTTTCAATCAGCATTATGATTATAATTAAAAGCTGGGTGTTATTGCCTGATTAAAAGGAAATGATAAAAAAGTAAAACGTCCACAAAGGAAATAATAAAAAAGTAAAACTCCACAAAGGAAATAATAAAAAATGGAAACGTCCACAGTGTTGTCATCAAGTTGTACCTTTGGCATGCATGAAGGTATATTTTGTGAACATGACTTTACATCCACCATGCTCACAAAAGAACTTCCCCCGGGCACTATCAAACACAATGACCCGAGATTCTCAACAGCATAATGTGGGCCCCAGGTGAATAGAATACATTTCGCACAGTTTAGCTCGGCTATGTCGTGCTTGACTGCTCACTCCAAAATTCCAGCTATTCTATAGGATGTAAATTAGACCCACGCTATTCCGCCCGTGAACGCGTCATCATAGCCTTGTACGTCACCCTGAGAAACGAGCGGTCAGATCAGATATGAGAAGATCCTGCTGTCGAACTCCTATATAGAAGGTGTGACTTTCTGGAAATATTTATTTGTAACTCTCTCATAAATGTTCATCGGACGGATTTAGTTTGTCAAATTTTTTTTACTTGAAGCAGTCGGATTTGTAGGACTCTTATCATACAGTTACATTTGTGTTCACCTGAGAAGTGGCTGTGTGGACAACTGCAGAATATTTCTCCCAGACCGTGCGAACAGCGGAACGTAGCGGTTCCTCCTGAGTTTTCTGGCGATATTTTACCCATACTTTTAAGTTCTATCTGTCAAGTGTTATACAAGTTGATGCTGCTGGATTAAAACTCGAGCCATGGCGAGTAAAAAATCTTACGAACTTTGGGGCAATAATATTCCCCCTCCGTACACGGAAGAAGATCCAACAGAAGCTAATGGATATGCGGTAAGTTATATAGCAGTACATAGACGGTGGCCATTGTCTCTCCCAGTGAGGACGAACCACAATATTTGCTGAACACACATTCATCTGTTTGACTCGAGAAAACAATCCGTCTTGCTGATGTCTCTGTCAGCTGGCAGAATTTCAAGTTCGTCACTTCTTATGCATAACCAGTTTTACTTGTTAGAAGCACACCGGGAAGTATTGAGATATGCTTTCTCAGACCATGTCGATTTCTGGCAGTTGTGAATTGTTAAATGAGTGTAAAAGGTGTACTGACACAATTGTGGTATTTCTGCACCCCAGTGAGGAAAGGTTCGAATACAAATCTCAAAGGTCTATGTAAAATGATTGCTGTTTCTGCAGTATAGTGTAGGCCAATGTATTTCATTTCTTCACTCGATCATCAGTGAGTTGCTCGTGGTCAGCAATAACTAACATACATTCATCAGCTGATGAATCCCATCATTCATCTATTTGACAAATTGCTTGTATTGAACAGATTAATCAATT
This sequence comes from Hanleya hanleyi, assembly GCA_036873755.1. NCBI lineage: Eukaryota > Metazoa > Mollusca > Polyplacophora > Lepidopleurida > Hanleyidae > Hanleya > Hanleya hanleyi. The sequence goes on along the minus strand of JAVTVY010017260.1, from coordinate 10,109 downwards.
TTATTCATTAGTTTATCAATAGGAAGATTTGTATTCATCAGTTTATCAGTCAAATGTATTTCACCGCTATATGAATGCCCCGGGGGGCTTCCGGGGATTGACCTGGGGTGTTGTGCACACCGCAGGTCATGGTACGAATAGGCCTCCGCTCCTCAGACAGCTTGTCCTAAGAGGCGACTGAGGCACCCGTGGGTTTCCCGGGTGTGAAAAGAAATAGGACCCCACCCGTGTGGTTCCCAGGTGTGAAAAGGGATAGGACCCAACGTCGTGATATGACTAAAATATAGTTGTAAGTGACGTTAAATCATGTTCACTCACTCACCGCTATGAAAAATTACCAGCATAAGATTCATTAGTTAATCAACAATGTGTAATCATCAGTTTGATCGATCGAATTTATTCATCAGTTGATAGAGTACATGTATTCATGCACAAGGTTGGCCAATAGTATGTTTTCACCAATTGAGCATGGACTTGGGGTTTTTTTCGTAGTTGATCAGAGACCTGAATCCATAAGTTGATCAATTGTGTGTAACCATCATTTTCACCAATTGATCAATGACAGGTATTCATAGTTGATGAGACCTGAATTAATCAGTTGATCAAGTGGGTATATTCATCAGTCGATCAATTATGTGTATTCAGCAGTTGATAAATCAACTGTGCTTATCAGTTCAAGGATATCAGTCTTTCTATGCTTTTATTTAACAACCCCAGATGCTCTTTCTCTTTCCCCTACTTTCTCCAGCTTATTCTCATCCCCATAAACAGTGCGATAATCTACACACACAACTCCGTACTCGTGTGTTTGTTTACATTAGCTTTCTACAAGGCCCTTAAATACCTGCATATTGAAGAGCAGATATTTGATAGTGTTTACGGTCATCGAAAACTTGAGGGACTGAGCAGTGTTACCCGTCGATTAACGTGCGAAATACTAAAAGTAACCACTTATTACGAATGATTACGAGTGCCCATCTCGTGAAATATTCATGAACAAGCTATATTATATATTCACAGCTGTAAAAAGGAGAGAAGTTTCTCACGGTTATTTGTGCATGGCTGTCGTCGAGTAGCGTTCATTGCTTCATTTATGCTCGTTTTAAGCCCAGTTTTATTCCTCTTTCGAACAAGGACAAATGCTTGTACAAAGAACAGTATAAGACGAGCAATGTACCCGATACACTTTAAATATTTTAATGCCAAACTCTCGAGGCGAGTAAGAGGGCCTTGAGTAGATATGTCAAATGTCACAGAAACAGCTCGGTAATTTAAATGGACATTTTTGTTGAAGCGGTAATAATAAAAGAAACTCTGTTAAGCAAACAACTGTTTCTTCAGAATTAGGTGTTCGATCCACCCAACCTGCGCCGCTTCCCCACCCCACTAACACCCCTCCCTTTAACTCCCACACCAGCGAGCCTACTATCTCAGTCAAAGTATACATGAAAACATATGAACCGGACGGTATACTTTTGTCTAGCAGAAATCCAGCCCTCTTTCAGGAGCCACTTTCAAGGTTGGCTGAATTCACAGAATAATTGACGTTCAACGTTAGGACGCTGGAAGGTTTCTTTTCAATGCTTCTCCACCAGGCCTATTATTAACATTCTCTGGCATATCTCGTTCTGAAAATTAGAAAACTCTAAGCATGTAGCATGACGATGCAATAGCTTTCAACCACACTATGCAAGTACACAAACAAAACTCCTAAGGGGATGTGGATTCTGTACGTGAATAGAGCTTGTTTATGGGATGTCAAATGTAGCCATTGTATTAATGAAAATCCTTTCAATGAAAAGATTTTAGGTTATGGGTTTACTTCCATGGTCCGGGTAGCTATGGAGACTAATTGAAAGTGAATTTGCATTTACATACTACAATATATGTTGAGCATATGTCGTAATTTAAACGTCCACATTTTTGGCCGAAAAATCACGGCAATTTGTTGGGATAGCTTCAGGGTCACCGAAGGTAGCCTAAAATAATCAAAATCAAAAGGATGGAATGCCCACAAGGGGCTGCATTGCTTGATTGGACGAAAGACCGTGAAATTCGTCAGGATAGCAATACGGTCAGAAAAGTGGTTTCAGACGAGAAATATTGAAAAGTGGCATCGAAGGTCCACATGGAATCGAGACCGTGGACGCATACTTTTACATGTTACAACCTGCCCGAGTCTATTTGTTGTCATTGAACTGTCACAAGTTGTTTATATTGATGTGTGATCGCTTATGATGCCGAGACTAATCTCATTATCGGGTATAGGAAAGCGAATCTCCTGACTGCTTCAATGAATTAACCTCGTTTCTGCTTATATTCTGCAATGCGCATGCTCAATTTTGTTATGTCCCGGTCTAAAGGACGGGTTTACCTCTGCAACTTGTTGCGAGTAAAACTTAATTTAGGCCTAAACGCGTGTTTTGGGGTTTTCCTATTGAGTTAGTCGCAGAAATGTTAAAGACAGAACGTTATTGAATGTACAAGGAATTACGCGCAAGGTGATATCCTGGAAGAAAAAAGTGCAGCTCTACCGCAGAACTACAGGAAGAAACACTCCTAATTCATTGGGATAAAACAATAGGGTAGGCCTAAACTGATAATCTAAATTCCCAGAATGGCAGCCGGAACCATACAATATGCTGAAACTATTGAAGCCGGATTCTGTTGACATGGATAAAGGTGTTTCTTCATATACATAAACATAGATATGTATATATCCGCTCGATAAACTGCACAAAACTTCGTGTACTGGACAATGTCATATGATGAGGAGGAATGTACATGGGGAATTCCCTACCGTACACGGAACAGTATCTTTATGACTTCTAACATAAATCATTCCACAATCTCCAAGTAATCTCCGTCGCCCATCCTTTTTTAATATATCGATGAAATAGATCCGGGTCCTCGATCCCACTATTTATCCGACGATAATAAATATCTGACTCATCCATGAATATATTATAATAATGAATCCGTGCATTTTCCACTCAGTATTGAAGATTGAACGTTTGGCTGCTCTGATTACCAAATCGTAAAACTTTTTTAGAGAGACTCGTAGAGTTTTACTCGAAGAGAGATGGAACTGTTCAACAGGCTATCGTTTGGTGTGACTATTCTATTACTCCTAATGTAAAGCTATTCCGTTACCATGGTCCAGAGAAACACTATATCTCAATATATATAAGCTAACTAAGCTGATGCGAAGGCGCAAGCTGGCGTCATTCGCTCTCGAATGTTGAAGGCGGGCAGATTTCAGCCCTCGCAAGCCCCAACACGCGTTTACGTAATGAATCTGTAACGCTCCGAGTTCATAATTTTAGCTCTCGTCAGTTTGATTTCTAAATACGTCTACTTGTATGTAATAGAGGCAAATTTAATTCACGATACTGCCAAAGCTCACCGAAGATCGTAGAATTCCGGAACTACAACGTAGACCTGAAAGATTTATGCGAGTGATCGATTCACAGACGAAAGAAAACGTGCGCTGCCTCTAGCCTGTTCAAGGCCAACGGCAATATCAGCTGTGATTATGTCAACTTGATCAAAATATGTTTGTATGGAAGTCCCGATCTATTTGGCCACAGACATATACGATACTCGTCAATATAGCTATAAGTATCGTATAGCTACTCATTTCCTTCATATGAGCGAAGCTATGATATACTAAGCTATATAGCGTTTTAGACGGAATTATAGTTGAGAGATTACAAATAGAAGAGGGAATTCCTCAGCCGTGGAGACTGAATGCCAATAGAACGATTTTGAAAAATCTGTATAAATACTGATTCTATTATCTGGCCTCTCCTTGAACAGTATTTGCACACGGCTCAGGAGTTCAGGTGACCCATAAAAGCCAACACAATAAAATATATCAAAATATAGAAAACTTAACAATGTTCAAGATAATAAACGGTACACAATCTTAGTATGTGTGTGACGTATTCAGTAAAAGTTACGCCTGTGGCTACATAAATTGTATGTCGCTGGGATGTGAAAAGAAATGTAGTTCACATCATCAAAGTCCATGCATTTCGGCGTATTGCAGAATACGAATTTGTCATAGAAAGCCAGTATATTATTCGGAAATTCTTATCTGTTGACACGCGATGCACAATAAATGAACACCTGTACCTCTCTGAAAAAGAATCCGCTCTCTCCCATCTTAAACTGTTCCCTCTCCTCATTATGCTTTGTCCTGGACCAAATGATTGCGTGTGTGTGTGTGTGTGTGGGAGGGGGAAGAGGTAATCAATTCCTCCTGCTCTGGCCCCACTAGCTATACAATCTCATTTGGTATCCATTTCTGCCAAGTACTACGTATTACTGATGTTGTGGAGCCAAATTAAGTGTATGATGCAAGTAAGTTTTGTAAAAGGAAAGTCTCTTATCAGATGGATTCTGTTTGAATATTGTAACGTCGTATATCAAACTGTTCATTGTCGCATAGGGAATTCCACTATAACCTGTTGGACACGTATGTATATCTTCATAAATAAAAATCCCATATTAGAACAAATTGTTACAGTTGTTTGGTGATTCTCTTCTATTGTCAACTATGCAGGAGAAGTTTCTTAGAGGAGACACAGTAGGGAGAATTTCTATTGTAAATCCATACTAAATGTTAAAAGAAAACTTACGGTGGGTCACTTAAACTTCCTTAAAATACTTCAAAACAGTTCCTCTTCACACTAATGTAGCGTCTGCAACATGTATCCAGGAATTCACGCTGACAATGCGACATCCTTACTGCAAACATAGCGTAAAGTTACTGCGTTAAATTATGCTTTTGCACGTCCACGTTCTATTGATAAGCCTGTTCAAACCACATGCTGTTGAAGGCTTACAGATTATCCAACAAAAAGGCCTCTCGACCAGGTGAACGTGATATTACATCAGTGTATATGCAAAAATTTAGTTAAAATGAAAACCAGTTCGGTTAAAGGGAGTTTATCCGTGTGCCTACCCCCCGATGTACCAAATAAATTGGCCCGGTGTTTCGATGAATTTCAGTAAGGGAGACTTTATATACCAATTAATGCAAAGCAAACGGACACTATCTGGGGAAGAAACAAATCGAACCAGTCCTGAAGTAGGCCTATGGACATCCTGAAGTGGCATATTTGGGTGTTGACCTGTTGGAGGATAGCTCCGAAAAAGGAATAAAAGGTCCTGGTTGCTCAATATTTGGACATTTATTAATGTTGAATTGAATTAAGATTGTCATTTGTTTCTTCGACATGTTATCAGGCACATGAAAAAGCAGTCCGAGCTTTCCCTAACTCTTCATCCACGACGACTGATAGTATATTATGGTTGTCTAGCTGGGTTTAGAGATTGCCTCCTCAGAAAGTCTGATTTGGCGAGCCCATGCACGAGGTCTCGGTGAAACAAACAAATGAAAAAAATGTCGTTCTAAGACGCTCAACCTCACATTAATGAATATTTTCCCTTCATGGTCAGCCCAATGTTGATAAGATGAGTTAAATTCTAATCCTGTTAGTCGATTTTCTTTCGTTTTGCCAAATGAAACCATAACTGACCTGTTTCGAATGCCAGATGTAGATTCCATTGACCTTGCCAAGTTCAGCTTATGACGCGAACTGTGCAAGCGCACGTGCTTTCGCGTACGTTTTGAAAAAAATGAAATAAACTCACTCCCAACAAGCTTCGAATGAAACCGATCTTTCCAAAATTCGGCTGTTTTTTTTTTTTTTTTTGACTTCTTCAGTGTCACATTTACACCTGTATTACATCACTTCACAATAGAGTGTAGCGATATGATTATTAAAGGCTATGATATATTTCCACATCTTTTGAATGCCATTAAATATTCCACACTAGAATCATTCCATCGACAGATATAATTAAATTATTGTATGATAGTTCTGGTTCTTTATCAGTATTCCTGTAAGCAAGTTAAAGCGACAATTCGGGTGGTGGGTGCTGGAACTGGAATTACTCCCCTTAACTCTGTGACTTCTCTTCCTTCATCAACTGCGGGCTATATCAGAAAATATATTCTTCATTTCTCAGAGCAAAGACAGTTTAGCGACGGTGCAGTCGAATGTCAGTGACGAGGGAATAGACAGAGGACAATGGGGAAACAAGGCAGAGTTTATCTTGTCCTGTGTCGGTCTGTCTGTCGGTCTTGGAAATGTCTGGCGTTTTCCTGTCCTGGCCTACGAGAATGGCGGAGGTATGGTATTGGAGTTTTATATTTCGGATAATATACTATATATAGTCAAGAGCGTGGCTGCTCTCTTTGGAAAAGACCCGAAGTTTCATTTGATCGAATAACATTCATACATAAGGACTTAAAATACAGGAATACCATCTTGCGATTGTTGGTCTCTTCATAGAGGGTCAGGTATATTGGTCACTGATTGCGACATGCGGATCCTGTACGCGACCTTGCTCACTAAAATGTTTAAATGGAAGTCTTGATTATGTTCACAGTGAGTTGCAACTAGATAATTTTTAAATCGATTATATGTTGTTGAAAAACTCATGAACTAATGTTCTTATTTTACGCCCATGCGTAACCAAAATCCAAAGCTTGATCAAAATTCATATCCCAACCAATATCCACATTGTAATCCTATGACAATCATTGTCCATATGGGGGGCCCTCGGTGGCGGAGTGGTCCAAGGCGCTTCGCTTGTGACCTCCAGCCTCGCATCGCTGAACCGGCACTGGTCGGAACCCAGCTGGTCCTTGTGTGGAAGTTTGTCAGTTACTGGCGACGGGCGGTGGTTCTCTCCGGGTACTCCGGCTTCCTCCACCAACCAGACTGACTGACACCATATGAGTGAAACAACCTCGAGTGTGACATTAAGTCAAATCGCCCCCCCCCCCCCCAACAATTGTCCATATGTGTTTATTACCGCCAACATCCAAATCGCGCCCAATGTACAAACGTGACATGTATCACTATTGTATCCTGGATCTATAATCGTAACCATGTCGCACCGGTCACCCAACGGTCACTAACCCGGTTAGAGAGAACTACCTCTCTACAATGGAGGTTAAAAAGGTCGTTTTTGCTTAATAACTTTGACTTATTCATCATAGTACTCCAAAATCTTTAGGCGACTTTCCTTATATATTGTTACATGCCGTAACAGTGGTTTTCCAATGAAAGTCTGCATAGTCTAATTGTTAACAGAGAACAAATTATGTCGTCTATTCTTATTCGTATAAGATAGATGACAATTTGATTTTTCAATACCATCCGATGTGAATATATTTCTTTACCATCAATGGTCGCCTATATGGCGGACGTCTCATTGTTCGATACATTCTTTCATTTATTGGACAAAAACGACCGTTTTTACCTCCATTTTAGAGAGGTGATTCTCTTTAACCTGCTTATGAAATTAAAGCTTACAATTAGTATCATGTTTTCTTTTTCAGCGGCCTTTTTGATCCCATACATTATCCTCCAGCTGTTGATTGGGAAACCCATGTATTTCATGGAGCTGGCAATGGGCCAGTTTTCAAATCTCGGACCAACGGGCGTTTGGCGAATGAATCCAATGGCAAAAGGTACAAGACTGCTTCGCACCCTGTCGCAAACTGTTTCCACAAAACTTGTCAAGACAGGAGTTACAGACTAATGCATTACAATCCTCATCCTTTTTCTTTTATGAAATGTCATTGTGACAATAAATAATGGAAAATAATTTGAAATGGTATAATTGGTGCTGATTTCTTTAACATGGTATCAAATGGTATTTTAGTGTTAATGTTTAGAATTATTTATTTATCAATGTAAATCCTAATGTTCTGACTATATGCTCCCCTCCGTAGGTATTGGTGTGTCTATGTAAATCCTAATGTTCTGACTATATGCTCCCCTCCGTAGGTATTGGTGTGTCTATGGCTTTGATATCCCTGATCGTGGCCATCTATTACAACGTGATTATGGCCTACACATTGTACTACTTCTTTGCTACGATGCAGACTACACTTCCGTGGACCAATTGTGAGACAGTAAGTTTTCCTCATTTACCGGAGTCTAATACAGAAATCTCATTTCACTAGAGGCGCCTTGATGCAAGAAACTTGCGGTAATTACCGAAGGCTCTCAGAATTATTTTAAGTAATTAAAGAACATTAGCTATATGATGTATACAGGTGCTATAGGTTCATACGTACAAAATAGATACAGATATTCCTTTCATAAAGTAGTTTTTCAAACAAATAATCTAAATAGTTTCTCAATTTATAAAATATTTGATGAAACGGAAGCGAGATTTTTCACACCTTTGACCTTAAAGAGCGATAGTAATAAAGGGGAGAATTCCTGATAGGGATATACGGAACTCTTTGGGTTGGTTAGAGTATTCTCTCTTCCTTTTGGAGCCGTCTACTGAGACAGATAGATTTCACACAATACATATATAGTTACATACATACTGTCATCTCGGTTGCAAGCGTTCCTAAAAACCAGCGATCCGAAGGATGGGTTGTATTTTGCTGAACATACTGAATACTATACAACTGAGCCTATTGTCTTTTTATTTTAATGAAATTCCAGGATGAAATATGATTTGAAGCCAACCGATTTATATTGATTGTTTTTCTCTCTTTCTGTCATTCAGGATTGGCTCAATAGGAGTTGTGTGGTCCGTGGTCTACCGAAAGACAGCGGACTTAACCTTGGCCTATTCGACTGTAACGACCCGAACGCTACACTCAATTTCCCCAAATGTGTCTGTGTAGACAGACCGGAAAGTTTATTGATTGAGGATCTAGTGGACTTCAGGGAGAACTACGTGAATGGCTCATCGTGTGAATTCTCCAATATTACAAAATACAAGCAAATCGAATTCGATGCTGATAAGCACAACGCAATGGACAAAATAACAAAAGATGGAAAAGCCTATTACAATGAATCCTACCTAGAAGTATATACAGACTGTGTTAGCAAGTGTGTGCCTAAGGAGAAGACGAGAACAGCGGCGGACATATACTTCTAGTAAGTTAATAACGGTCTCGAACAAAGCCAATTACATTGCTATTAAACCAGTACTGCCCCTGATTAAGTATGAAGTATCCCACGCCTGTTACTTTTAAAAGAAGATTCTCTCGACTATATAAGTCTCTCGCATGTTCACACGTGCGCACAAATGCCATTGTTTCCTGACGCACGTCTGCGCACATATGTCGGAGACTTCCTTTGCTCCAGATACTGAAAATTGATAGGAATCTTACTTTCGTTCTCCCGAAAAGATGCGCCATTATCGTAAAGGTTTAATGTTCTGTCTCCTGTAGAACGCACTCCAGAACCAACAAACTTGATAATCGTGCAAGTAACGATAATAATTCTGCATTCTTGGCAAAGGGAATAGGTTCAGCTTCAAACTCAACATTCTAAAAAGTGTGTATCACATCTGCTACAACCGCTCGAGAATACATCCGATTCTGGACGGAAATAGTTTTTTCTCCCGTATTCAAAATGTTTGTCAGTTTGCCAAGGTTTGTTAAAATTCGATTATGTACGTTTGATCACGACGGAAACGTGCCACAATATGGGGCCCAAAGTCAGTTTATTTCATCATTCTCGAACAAACGACACCAGCAATTTCGAAGAAAGATATCCACTCTGGATGATCACCACACCGCCACCCCTCAAATCCCACCACCACCGGTCGTCCTCTACGCCTCTGATCTCAAGAATTTTCAGATGTACATGCCAGTTATTTTGCATCTTTGTCAACATGACTTTGTTTTTCTTCAGTGATGAAGTTATACAGCGAGCGGCCGGAGTGGATGACGTAGGCACACCTATATGGTACCTGGTTCTTTGTCTGATTCTGTCTTGGGTTATTGTCGTCCTCTGTCTCATCAAAGGCGTGAAATCTTCTGGAAAGGTAAAATACTCGAACCACTTGCGTACATTTTCAATAAACGTTGTGAGCTACTGTCCGGACTCTTGCAAACTCGCAATTAAAAGTATGAAATATTCGAGTGACCAATGTACACTCTCAGTTGAAAGGGTGTTGGTTTAGGATTTGTCATTTTCTCTATTGTATGGTTCTTCCAAAGTGGGTTTTCAGACAAAGCAAAGACAATTCTGAGAATGTTCAGTAACTGAGAT